>JAGGCT020001071.1:0-25000 GCA_017654935.2 Phymorhynchus buccinoides | reverse complement strand
GAACGTATTGAAAGAGCAGGCAAAAGGCTATTAAGCCTATAAGCCGTACCTCTGGTATGATATGATGAATTTTGTTGTTTTGTTTGTTTGCTTTGCTTTATCTTATTTTTTAGAGTAATACGAATCTATCGTATTTACCAAACTATTGTTAGCCCATTACGTCATGGCCCGTGATACTATGTGAACCCCAAACAGGAAGTCAGGGTAGCCATCTTTGTTCTAGGGAAGACGTAGCGTTGGATACATTCTTATTCTTGATCAGCGCATACACATTTTTCATTGACAATCTACAACCAAACACAGGTACGAATACCTTGCTTTATTTGTTCAGATCACGCTTTAAACAATGCATTAACAGACGATTGGTGAAAAATGTGATGTGATTGTAGTTTCAAAGTTTGCCATCTTGAATCAATGAATCGACGTCACAAGTGAAGCGTCGTCGTATGTGAAGCGATTCTTCAATCATGAAGTTGAAGTTCACAGAGGCTGTAAGCCTTTTGCCCTCGATTGTGTAATTTCTTTGTACAGAGCTTGATTGACTTTAGTGCCCGTGGCTTTAGTGTTGACGTTAGTGTATAAGTACTATATAAGTATAAGTAACAGTAACACTCAATTTTACAATTAATGCATGTCCAAATTGGTCAGGTCAGGGCAGCCAGGCCTCACGGCCTCTTGATGTGCCCTATCTTTTGATTGTTTTGTTGCGCCTGGAACATAGAAGAAAATCAAAATATGAACGTATTGAAAGAGCAGGCAAAAGGCTATTAAGCCTATAAGCCGTACCTCTGGTATGATATGATATGAATTTTGTTGTTTTGTTTGTTTGCTTTGCTTTATCTTATTTTTTAGAGTAATACGAATCTATCGTGTGGTTTTGTTCATCAATCAGATTGGCATAGCTGTGGCGCTTTTTGAACTATCAATATTGTCTTAATCATAACTGTATTTAAAAACATTAATTTTGGGGTCACTATCTAGGACTGTAGGAGGTTTTTGAAATGGTTAGTGTTGGAAGCAAGTTTAGTTTGTGCAGGGAGATTGTTCCAGTGCTGGGTGACTCTATTAGAAAAGAAGTTTTTCCTCATATTAGTTCTACTGTATTGGGTTAGTATTTTCAGATCACTGTTACGGGTACTATTAATATTATTAGCATTGCCACACTGGTACTTGGAAACATTGCCATTGGACAAGTGGGATTTCGCTTGGGTCACCAACTTGAAAAAAACCCACCCGAAAAACCTACTGTGTTTTTGTGAGTTGTTATTTGACAGAGTGAAAGATAAAGCTAAAGGAAGTGCTTATCCCCACGACAGTCGTGCCCATAAGCTTTTCCTTCCGTTTTCCTTATTCCCACGACTCGTGCCGATAATGGAAAGGGGCTGTGGACATTATTGGCACGACCGTTGCGCATGGGCAAAAGACTTCTTTCTATTTATAGCTTCGTTTTTCACCGGAAATGGAAAGTAGCGGCTCTGTAGCCTGCATTCTATAGAGCCACTGGCGGCTATTTAGCCACGGCCTTTGAAAAACTGGGCAAAGGACAAAAACGGCAAGAAAATAGGCCTACCGGAAATGAAATAACAACGGAAGCCAAAACAAAAATGGCGTGCAGGTATTAAACGTCTTTCGTGGCGATAAGGTTTTTCACCCGTTTTCATTATCCCCACGACTGTCGTGGCGATAAGGTTTTTCACCCGTTTTCATTATCCCCACGACTGTCGTGGCCATAAGGTTTTCATTATCCCCACGACTGTCATGGCGACAAGGTTTTTCACCCGTTTTCATTATCCCCACGACTGTCGTGGCCATAAGGTTTTCATTATCCCCACGACTGTCGTGGCGATAAGGTTTTTCACCCGTTTTCATTATCCCCACGACTGTCGTGGCCATAAGGGTTTCATTATCCCCACGACTGTCGTGGCGATATGGATTTTCACCCGTTTTCATTATCCCCACGACTGTCATGGCCATAAGGTTTTTCACCCGTTTTCATTATCCCCACGACTGTCGTGGCCATAAGGTCGGCCAAAGATAAATGATTGAAGTTGTGTTGCTTGTTATTGTCTTGTTCAATCTTTTGCAAATCCTCGATCCAGTCAGAAGATGGCCGACATAGAAAAGCTCGCTAAATCGGTTGGTTACTTTCGTATAGCCGTACGTCTCACAGAAGTGACGCAGCAGCTTCATACTTTTCAACCAATCAGAAAAAGGCTTGCTATTTAAGCCCGTGCCTGCCCGGATGTTGAGTATTGCTTGCAAAACAAAATATGTGGAGGTGAGAAGTTGGTCCATGTTCATCAATAAAGTTTGCCCCCATAACCCATTTTAACTTAAGGCAAATCAGGCTCATACGAACAGATTCTTTGTTCATTTATCTTTCAGAATAACATTGTATTTCATAAAAATTGGTTGTGTTTTCAGTGTACATTCTTGGCATCGGTCATTGATGTATAAACCTTCGATTTTGTCCGATAGTTTTAGCAGGCAGGCGGTCATCTGACCGATTAGTTTTTCATCAAAGCAGTCAACAACTTCAAGGATTCTGTCGTCTGCTAAACTTGAGTTTTGTCGCGGCCTCGGACTATAAACAGAACTAAAAAGTTGTATCTGGCGAAATGAACGCCGAAACGAAGAAATGGCGGCATTGCACATTCGGTAAAGCTTTTCCGATCCAACTTTTTCAAGACCAGATAAAGTTCCAGCGTGACCTAGTCTTCTAGTGCTAAACAAGATTGTTCTTTAAGATCGTTTCTCGGGCTTTTGACAACAAAACATGTTTAAAACCAGCCATGCCTCCCAAAAAGATGCCACGAGTAGAAAACGGGCAGAAGAATCTGTTTGCTAGTTTTGGACTCGCTCAGACATCGTCTGCAACTTGTAGAATCATTGGAATTAGGTCAAACCGTTTTGTTTTGATGCTTAAAATGTAATGTTAATGTTGCGCATGTGTGGTTTTGAAACTTCCTAAAAAATCTAGGCTTTTGAAAATTCGTCTGCTTATCTAATCTATGGATCTATGCACGAGACAACTAACGTATTGATGACGATTACTCTTTGTGAATATTTCTTGACTATTACTTGTTCAGATAGGTGTGTGACTGTGTGCTTCTCTGTTAGTACTATAGTGTGTTTGCGCGATATAACATAGCTCATGAACTTTGATTTCCCTAGCAATTTTGTTTCTTTTCTTATATAATATTGTAATATTGTTTCCAAATTTGTGGTTATGAACAGGGCTTTGAATAATGCTATTTTATGTATATTTGATTTGATTGTACTGAGTTTTTATATGTGTATAATGTTAACTTTGTCTTATTTGTGTTTTAATGTCCATGTAAAGTGCTTTGAGCTCCCTACAAAGGGAGTAAAGTGCTATAAATGTTCAGTATTATTATTATTATTAATATTGTATAACTTGTTGTGTTTCACTCGAGGGGAATATCCAATTTATCCCTGTTAGAACTATTATTGTGTAAATAATAAACAATAACTTGTTGACGGATAAAAAGCTCAATAGACAAGTGTTTTGCTTCTTTCTGTCGTATTACTGTTCGTATTGGGATGAATGTGACATTGCCCTTCTTTTTCTTCAGATTCTTTATGTGCATGCTAGAAGCTTCTTTCGTTCAGTACGCAGCACGCATATATGTGTGGTGACTTTGACTATGAACAGTGCACATCTAAGTATGGTCTAAGAATAATAGTAAGAAGAAAAAAACTTTAATTATATTCAGCAATCAGTTATCTATCTTCTGAGTGCTTTCCCTTGAGCAAAAATGGTCTTAATTGGTCACAACCAACTTTTGAAAAGACTATATGAAAGAGCGGCCAATTGTGGCAAAGACATGGCTTAAACTGATTCCTTCTTAGGAAGGAAATCCTTTTTTTGAAAAATCGGTGCAGAAGGAATTCCCTTATTTTAATTTTTTCAAAAACAACAACCAAAAAACCCTGGAAAAAACAGTTTTGCTGTAAGCGAAAACCTGATTGCTGTTGTATAGCTATAAGATTTGATCTTAATGTCCCATATGTGCCTACCCGGGTCGAGAGGACGTAAAACACAACTTTTCATTCATAACTATAAGATTCCCGATTGTGCATCCAAAATGCTTTAAATTGATTAAAAGTGCTCAGCTTCGTGCAAGGCGTTGTCCCATTTCCTTTTTTTGAAAATTGTCAGGTTTAACCCTTGCAAAGAGGCAAAATACACTATTGGAACAAGATGGGTATGTTTATATATTTCTGCATTTCTGGTGTGAAAATGGAAACAAACGTAAAAGAAACTTGATGTCGTTATAGCTAGAGACCTGTTCTGTCCAACAATACCAAACACTCACACTTGATATGCAAACAAAGTCAGGGCTCGGACCTCCCAATCGTCCCGCAAAACAAGGGGTCCCAATGAATCCTTCACTTAAAGTATAGAGGGTCCTAGAGGCAGGATAGAGGGTCCCAGTGGCATTGCGAATGCTAAAAATAAATTTTCTAGTGCATCCCTGGGACCCCCGGCACATTCTTTTATAGGGTCCTTTAGAGTTTTAGTGCTTCATAGACCCCCAAATGGGGGTCCCTGAGAGCCCTGAAAGTAAGCAAAAGTAGAGATGAAAATTGTCAGTTTTACTACATTGTGGTGAAAAGCTACTGGGACAGAGTGAAAGAGCAGTGTTGATTCTAGAGCGCGGTCTTGCGGGATTCCTGCATTTATTCCCCCTAGGACGCATAAAATCGCGAACAGTGCGGCCCAACTCACGCAAAAAAACTATAAACAAACGCACTTTTACTTAACGAGTGCGTAGTCGCGGCTGCTGTGTCTATAGCCGTCTCGATATTGAGTCGAACCAAGCATCCTTTCTGTCAACGTTTCTGATTGGCCGATGACCCTGGCTTTGTCCAATCACACAAATTTTCACTCAGAGCACAACTTTTCATTTTTGTTTTGGTGCACACTATCGAGTTCAATGCCACAGCCAGCGATTCTCGTTCTGTTGTAGGGCTTCTAAGGCAGTGAGCAAAGAAAACAAAGCAAACTTGTTTTATTTCGTGTTTCGTGGCCTATCAACGAAGGATGTTTATACAACTAAGAATACACGCAATGGGTCAGGAAGTTTGTTTGTAGTTTACTAACTTTGAAGTAAGTGATTATGATCAAATGTTACGACCACTCAAGTCATGTCACAAAATGGCTGCCATGTAATATGTCTGTTTTCTTTTAATTTCGATCACAAACTCAACACCAAAGTCAAAACACGCGAAAACACTTTTAAAAAATATTTCTTTAATGTCTCAGACATACATCCAATACAAAATTATGTACTGCTATGGAATATTTCACATGTTTTCTCCATCCAAAATAGGTCACTCCCCCTTGTAACCCTTTTCTGAGAACAACCCAACTCGCGATGCCGATGTCAACCAGATCCGAGATTGGAACTTCTTGAAATTGCCTTGCCCAACTAACTGGAAAGACGCGAAAAACAGTCTTTCCAAAGCCAAGGCTTAGTTGTGTTTCAAGGAAGAGTGCGAGGGCGATAACATCGACGATGAGAGTTTTTACAAGTCAGAACTCGAACTCGAAGAATCTTGAGTGCGGCAGTTGTATAGTGATGACTTCGGCCTGAGCAAAATGCGCTCTCTCTCGCGCGCGCACACGCACACACACACACACACACACACACACACACACACACACACTCTCTCTCTCTCTCTCTCTCTCTCTCTCTCTCTGTGACAGGCTCTGTCTCTCCCAGTCTCTGTGTTTAAATGTTACTCACTTACTGTCTGGGAATGTGCTCTTTCCTTTACTTTCTGTGGTCACTGTGTTATTCTTCATTCTGTCTATCCTCCTGCAAAAAGACAAAGTGCTAAAATGCATTCATACTGCTGTGTTTTGTTTAATTCTCGAAAAGCTCTTGGGTCCCTTCTTTTTATCCCAGGGGTCCCTTGGGGCTCCTTTTTTTCACCCGAGGGAACCCCAGGGCTCCCTTTTTTGAAATCCTAGATGAAACACTGAAGAGTTAACATTCGCCATCATCTTATCGATGAGTCTGATGTTTCTTAATTGGTATGTTCACAGATTGTTCTACAACCCTGACAGTGAGTGACACAATGGCAGAAGATTTTGATGTAGAAGCCATGCTGGAGGCTCCATTCAAGAAAGAGGTAGGTGTAAAAAGGTTTTATTCAGTTATTGGTCCCTGAGGTCCCTGTAACTCTTGAATTATATGTGAAATGGTGATGGTGATTGTGATAGGGGGAGGCGGGTACTTTTATGGTTTCTATGTTTGTTTATTTACTCAGGTATAGAGTATAGTTGACTGATTGCAGTAGTAAAGTCCACTACTTTTTCTTTCTCTCTGGAGACTAATACAGTGGAACCTCCCTTATAAGACCTTCAAAAATCATCCACAATGAGGTCTTCTTAGGGAGGGGTCTTATAAGGGAGGTAATTTTAATACTTACAAAGAAGGGCAATGTCTCAGAGAAGTAGGTCTTATGTGGGAGGGAGTCAATGGGAAGTCTTATAAAGGAGGTTCCACTGTATCTTGCCTTTGACATTTGAGGTTTTTTTAAATTGGAAAGACTGACACAGCCCAGAATTCGGCAATAGTGACGTTTCAGGTGAAGGTTTGTTTAATCATGTCTTATTATATATACAGACCTGCCAGCCTTTCCGCTTTGAGCGGAATTTCTTCCGCTCAGACTACATTTCTTCCGCCCTTCCGCTCAAGTCCATAAAATTCCGCTTTCCAAACTTAAAAAAAGTTTTTTTGAACACACAAATTCATCGTTTTATATACAGAGCAGCACAGCTGCTGTGCGTATAGCCGACTTTCTAGTTTCTGTTTGCGCACTTCCGTCAAGATGGCGATTGACACATCGATGTGTGTGAGACTTTGGGGAGAAAGGAAAGAATAGACCAATATTTCTGCCAAGATTACATGGAAAAGTATATGTGCATTCAGAGATCAAGAAAGTGTGCATCATGCTAAGATGTACGATGTGCTCACTGCACTTAAAAGTCTCCTATGGAGGGTGTCAAGACATCTAATGCCACATTATTTCTCATCGTCTTATTAAAACTGCAAACTCCCAGACTTTGTCTTCCACCGCTACCGACTTTTTCAAGCCAAGGGAAGGAAAGGAGAACAAAGATTAACTTAAATTGATTCATTATCTTCCTTCTAAGTCTTATTATTTAAGTCATCTATGGCACCAACCGTCTTGGTCTGCCCAAATGAAAAGGTCAGAGGAACAAACCAAAAGCTTCTATTATGTTAGGAATAGTTGCGACACTTCCAGACAAGACTAGTTTTAAACAAGACAAGTTCACAAGGATGAAAATTGCTTCCTTCAAATTATGTTTACGCGCGAAAGGTAAGATGCCGCGTCAAAATTCCTCTTAGCTCCCGAAAATTCCTCTTTCCTGCTACAAATATTCCTCTTTGGTCTGTTAGGGGGTTGGCAGGTCTGTATATATATAAATATTAGTCGTGGACTCGTAAAGACATCCACACGAGCCCATCCTAATATCTCTATCTGTCCACAAAAACCAACCTCTTAAAAGTTAAGCTCTCTTAAAACACCCTGCTCTGTCTTTGACTCCTGAACTTGTGACCTAGGAAAATCCTACCGCTTTTTGATTACCTGTGCGCATGAAATGGGCGTGTGCGAGTGGATGCGTGTGTTTGTGTGTGCGCGCATGTATTTGTTATTGTGTCTGTCTCTGTGTGTGCATTTTGCATGTGCGTGCATGTGTTATGTGTGTGTATCACGCATGCATGAACACACACACAGATTAATCTGTGGTTTTGTCTTTGTTACATGACTGATACAGCCTGTTGTTGTGCATCTGGGTGTGAGTTCATGCATGCGTGATTGTGTATGTATGTGGATGTGTTCGGGTTCATATGGCTCTGTGTGTGTGTTTGTGTGTGTATGATGCACATTTCCTTTCAATGCTAGCAAGCAAAATTTTTAATGTTATTCCATCCCTTTTGAACTTTGAAGATATTGTATATATTTTTTTGAAATAAGGACAAGAAAATTGCTGGGTTTAGGTTAGAAAAAAAATGCTTGTGACAGATTGTTGTGTAGAACCGTGTGCCATGAAAGTCCACTTTGTTGTGTTTTTTCATAGATGTCCACTGTAACTTGTACAGTTTATCAGCACCTGGACATGAATCTGCCACCAAGGTACAGCTGTAAAACAATGTAGTTTTCCCTTAGAAGTTTTGTGTTTGTCTTCATTGTGATGCTGTTAAAATAATTGTGACATAAAAATCTGTAACTTGAAATGCATAAGTATACATGTTTCAGTCTGTGTGTGTTTTGCATTCTTTTTTAAAAGTACATCTTTTACTGTTGCAAACTTAGTTTTGGGGTATGGCAATTGGACAGAGTCTGAATTTATGTGTTGGAGAAGTACAAGTGGAAATATGATTCTACACTATGTGCTTAGGAATGCTATTTTGGTTGATATGGTTCTAAATTTCTTGGATTTGTTTGTCACTGTCAGTGGGATGCTCTTTTTCTCAACAGAATGATTGATTATTTAAAGATAAAGAATAAAACAGTCCAAAGTAAGCACTGTACTATGACCGTGTACAATAGTAAGATTAAAATAGGAGAAAGAAAACGCTGAACTGATGATGGGAGTGTTTGAATGTAAACTGTGAGAGTGTGGAGGCTGTGAAGGACGCTGATATGTGGCCCTGCGTTTGGTCTCAGATGGACGGTTTGTGGCAAGGAGGGAGACAAGTGCTGCACAGACATGGACAACCAGCTTGCTGTTGGATGGGCCACGGCTCTTTTCACATGATGATTGTAGTCCTTTGTCCCCTTGGCTTGCATCCAGCCTAGTATGATGATGGATGCTTCTCATGTTCAGTGTTCTGGTTTCGTCTTTGTTACATGAGTGATCATACAACCTGTTCTTGTGCATCTGTGGATACATGTGGATTCTTTTTAACAATGCAATTTCTGTTTCAGGATATTTTTTTTATAGTCTGAAAAATCTAAAATGTATAATGTTAATGTATGACAGTGCATAAGAAAATCAGGAGGAAGTAACCTTCTTTTTGCATTAAAAAAAAAGAAGTAATATAATTTCAGTTATGTATGATTCATACTCTTAGTAAAATATTTGTAAAGTTTATTTAAGATGACAGTATTTCTTTTTATCCGTTTGTAGAGATATTCTATATTGTAATGCTTGCTTTTTCTGTGATAACAGTTGTTTAATGCTAACATCTGTTTCAGTGTTTGATACAGTATTTACAATCAAAGCAGTCTTTACCCCCAACGAAACTCTTCAACCCACCCGAACTCCCCATCCTTATTAAAAATGAAAAAAAGAAGATATAAATTGAATAGTAGTTATTCTTGTGGCTGATTTTCTGATGCACTGTTTCTAAGGTATTGTATTACACAAATGAAAAGACTGAAAACAAACTGAATCTCCAGATATATTTCTTTGCCTTCACTATGATTGAATACTTCTGTAGATATGTTAATATTGAAACATTTTGAGGTTTCAAAACAATTTTTTTTTGGGAATGGTTTTTATTGCAAAATTTAGCTGTGGATTTTGGATGGAAAGACACTTGCCAACCATTACTGTAAAAAACCCGAAATCATCTTTGATGATTGATTAAGAATAAGAGAAAGCATGCACCCCATTATTAATGCTGTTTGTTTTTATTTTTGTCCCCATCTTCTTCCGTCTTGGCTGACCTTGTGCTGTTTCTGGATACAGGAAAACGGAACCACAGAGGACATCTCCTCTTCCAAGAGCAAGAAAAAGTAAGTGAATGTTGTTTTCTGCTTGAATTTTATAACCATCGATTAGATAATTAATGCGTCTGTGAAGCGCAGGTGATCTTGTCACATGGGAACTTCTTGGATAGATGACTCCTGGCCGTACTTAGATGGATATAAAGAAAATTGGCTTTAAAATTAATTTATTTTCTCATCTTTGATTTTTGGGCCTGTAAAATTGAGTTTTTATCTTTATGATTAAAATTTAGTCTCATGATTCTTGGATTTCTTTTTTGTTAAATTGACGAAAGGATGCAATGGTTGCAAGACAGCACACTTGCGGACTTCTGCTGGTCACCTGCATCTAGCATGGGCGCAGCTTTTCCTTGGTATGCAAGGATTTCCTGTTTTTGAATTTTACCGGAAAAGGAAGTTCCTATTTTTTTTAATTTGTCAAACAAGATTTTTGTGTGTCTACTGTATTTTTCAAACACTTTAAAATAAGCGTTTGTATAAAAAAAATTGTGGAAAAGGCAAACTAAAATACTTTAATAAATCATGTTTTTCTTCAGCTGCAGGGAGACATTACCCCTAGACCCCGGCCTTTCAGGCTTTTTTCATTTTGTGTAGTTGCACCCATGGTCTAGTACTTCTTGATGGTCGAGGCACCAGTAGCTTTGGTATGTTTTGCTGAAACAAGACTGCAACAGGAACCTGAAACTGTTTCGACAGGTTTGGATTATTAGTTCTGTGTTACCACAGTTACCCATAACAAGTACAGACTTGTTTCCCCATGAGAATTAAAATGCATGTTTTCATGCAATGTTGTTTTTTTACTTCATTTCCGGAGAGGGCTAAAACCACAAACATCAGATCTGGAGCTGAGGCTAATACCTAAACGGATGTCTAAAGCTATGTGTGTGTGTCTCAAAACCATTAACTTTGCGTATGTTCCATAAAAGAATGGGACTTTAAAGAACATCCCGCACAGAACTTTATGTCCAAAAGAAAGGTTCATTTTGTCCAACTAAACTTCTAAAGTCCTATAACTTTTTAAAATATTTTTAATGAAAAATAGAATTACGAAATGCAAAACAAAATGTCTTTAAAATATTCCTTTAAAAGCATTCAACACAATTGCCTTTGCTGAAATTTCTTCTATTGCCTGTTTCAGACACTTGACTGTGTGGGTTTCCTGCAGCCCGTGACATGCCCTTCCCTGATTTCAAAACAACGTAACCACATTAAAAAACAAAATATTGTGAACCATTTTATTTGCTTCTGTGATTTGTGAAAAGTACAGTTTAGACACGGAAGATTAAAAATGATTTTTTCTTTTTTTTCTTTCCAGGAGATCGGAACAACACATCTATTTTGAAACCCCCTGTGTTGTGAAATGGTTTTTGTTTATCTCATGATTTCAGAACATATTGACATGTAAAAACAAAATACTGCATTTTTGTGCCTAGGCTAGTGAACTAAGCAATTAGCATACTGATACAAATGCCGATGTCAGCACATGATCTTATTAGTCAAAGCACACAGATATTCCATCAAACACAGTAGTACACATTCTTACAGCCACGAAAAGATTACTGGTTTGAATTGCTCACCAGCACAAACTAAAGTGCCATTCTAAACTAGTTCGATAGTTTATGCAGTTACTTCCTAAACTAAAGGGTATCAAATTAAAGGTTTTGTTGATGAGGGTTTCTTCCTTCTTTCAGGTTACAAGTCCTTGGGTTGAATAAAACTCGTACATAGTCATGGTTTTTGTTCAATTTTTTTTTTTAATATTCAAAATAGGTCCCAAGAAGTGGTTTGCTTTGTTCCAGATGTTGGAGGAATTGGGATTCCGCGGATTACAAGTTGCCCATGGTAAAAGGGCAAAATTCTGCTTAGATGGCAAAAAAAGTATTGATATTGAGATGAGATTCCTTTTCGATTGAAACTGGTGTTGTAGACCTTGTAATATTATGGGTTTTCCTTCATTTGTAGATGATGGAAGGCTGGCAACGTCGGATAGACATTAACTCTTCCCCATTTTCGTTCTCTCCTCAGGGGAGGCTCAGTGCTGTGTCGGCACCAGGGAGAATTGTAGTTAAGGTTGACCTGTGCCTTAAATGTGGTATTTGCTTTTGTGTTGGAATGTAGGTGTCGTTATGGGTGTCAGTCGTAAAGCAAGAGCTTGAAATTTACCTGACATTCTCGGCCACAGGTATGTGTTAGTACTGCCAAGGATGTCATATTTTATTATATATAGTGTGTGATTCATTCCACCCGCCAATCAACCTTGAAACTTTCGTCTTTTTTTTCTCTCCTTTACCCCCCTCTTCCCAGTCTGCTTCTTTCTTGTCTCTCTCTCTCTCTCTCTCTCTCTCTCTCTCTCTCTCTCTCTCTCTCTCTCTCTCTCTCTCTCTCTCTCTCTCTTTCTGTTCTCTGATTTTAGCTTGACATTAATATTTTTAGAGAGAAGTTTTTGTCTGTTAAAAGAATGTATTGCTATTTTACCAAGTTTAGGGACACGTTGCTTTTGTACAGATAGAGATAGTGAATAAAATCTTGTCTGTTCTTATGTCTATAAATCGTATGAATGAAACAATTTTTATAAGAAACTTGTCTGAAATTGTCTTCAAGTTGAAGATGAGAAATGCAGTTTGGCAGCGCCACTTAATTAACACCTTTGCTGCCAGAGAAAAATGAGAAATTATCGATTTTCTTATTATAAAATGTTCAAGAGACCTGTTTGACTCAATCTGAGAAAACGATCAAGAGATATGTCTTTCTTGGCTTGTCTAAGCCAAAAACCAGCATTCCAGGACTATGACACAGGGCTGGCCGAACTTTAACCCTTTCACCGCCAGCCATATTTGAGCCAAAAATGTCCATTAAACTTTCTTGGCCACAGAAAAGATTTCGTCTGCAATATTGTGGGATTTCTCTGTGACACATTTAGAATAGGGTCAATCCTTACTGCCCAAATTTAGGAACACTTCTTCTTCTGCGTTCCCAGTGGCCATATGTTAGGAACACAATATCATTGAGTAACAGACCCTGATTTCAAGAGTTTTAATGACATGGGTGTTAAATCATTGTGGTGCAAAAATGTGACATTGGCGGTAAAAGGGTTAAAAAAGTAACTGAACATTTTTACTCGCCCGAACACATTTTTACTAGCCCGAAGAAGTCAACAAAAATCCCTACCCACACACACACACACACACACACACACACACACACACACACACACACACGCACAAAAGAGAGAGGAAGAAAAGAACAAGGAAATAGAGGAAGAGAAAGAGAGAAAAAAGTGAGAAAAAGAAAGAAAAAAAAAAAAAAAACATATGGGGAGAGAGGTGGGGGAAAGAGGAAGAGATTGATGAGGCTGCCTTTCCTTTTTTTTTTAAACCAGTGCTGGCATTTTGTTATCTTAACTGACAGCTGAGCTTGCTTTCATAGTGGGTTGGAAGGGAGAGATGGTGTGGGGAGACTCAGTGGTAAAAACACACACACAAAAACGAGCGCCGTGCAGTGTACTGAAATTTACAGTCGCCCACTGGGGTTGTGACTTTTGAAATGTACTCGCCTACAGATTATACTAGCCAATGGCTACCAGGCTAGTAGTTTTGGCCAGCCTTGAATTGACATCCAAAGGTGATCATTGTCATCACACAGCCCATAGTACGGGGCAGGCAGTGAAGGGGTTAAGCGTATGGTTGGAAATAAGTACAGGCTTTAGGTGTATTTAATTGCAAATGCCTCAATGCTTTGTCTCGACAGACTGACTAATTTAGCTGTGATTTTTGTATTGCAGAAAGTCAAAGAAGAGCAGAAGTCGCAGTCGAGACAGAAGGTAACGTAAACGTTTAAACATTTTTTTTTTTTCCTGGGTGACATAGTTCAATCGAACTACTTGATCAACTGTAACCCTGTGCCTTGGTTATTGAATGGCCGCCTCCTAAAGTCCAACCGCACGTCCTCATAGGAGGCGGGCAACGGCTTAGGCTGGCTAGCGCGGATAGGGCTCTCTAGTGGGGATACCAGGGGGTCTTTCAGTAGAAATAGTTCCCCCATCTTCTGGAAGTTCTATGCTAGTAACCTCCCCTACTCTATCACTCTCTTTGACTTTGACTTTTCTCTTCCTTTTGCTTTCTGGCGTCTACTTTTTTCTGCCTTATTTGTCTATTCTTCTGCCTTTTTTTTCTATAAAACCCTTCCACATTTGTCCTTTTTACAATTTATGACATGCCAGCTTTATGATTGTTCACTGGCATCTAGGCGTGAGACTTAACGCTCTTGAGTGGGCACCTGTTGTCCATTATGCAGTGCATATATGCCTATATGACTTTCTTTTTTCTTTTTTTATGAAACATTTTCGTTTTTTACATTTAGCAGATTTTATGGAAACAAACAGCACAAAAACATGCACACTGACATATAATAGAAATATTGGTGGAAATGAAATTTTAACAGCGAGGGCTGCTACAGTAATAACCGCAACACCACTAGCAATGGTAGCAATAATAACAACCACAATACTGGTATTAACCACCATCATTACTATCGTCATCACCATCATTACCCCTATCATTATCATTAGCAAAGAAAGTATATAAACATTCTTCTGGAAGCAATAGTAGCTAAGCCAAGTGAATATATGCAAAGTACATACATGACAATCATGGGTAATGTACTTAAATATGGGAAGTGGTAAATAGGGATTAAGATACAAGAGCCATCAAGTTAGGATTTCCCCATACAAAGCAAGAAGAAGAAATAAAGAAAAATATACACAGTGTGGCAAACACAGACAATGACATACACATTATGACCTTTTTTAAAATGCATTTTTGATTACTTAAAAGATTTAAACTACCAATCAGTTTATATGCGATCTAATTTCAGCCGCAAGGACAAGCGATCCCGAAGCCACGATCGCGATCGCCGCTCCAGAAGCAAAGAGCGTGACCGACGGAGCAGACATACTGACAGCCGATCGCGCGGCAGGAGAGATGACCGTCGACGCAGCCCTCCGAGGTTCCGACGCAGCCGCTCCAAGGAAAGATTCGGACGAAGAGGCGTCAGTCCACTCAGGTAAGATGAATAACATGGCTTAAACTGCTTCCGTCTCAGGATGGAAATCTTTTTTAAAAATCCATATAGAAAAACATCTGTTTTGGGAAAATGTTCAACAAAAAAAAAATAACAAAAACAAAAAAACGGATATGCGGTAAGTGAAAACCTGATTGATTGCCACATAGAATCGGGTTTAAAGGAAACGGAAGTGCTTAGCGATCCGTGTCCTGCCAAGTGTAAGCCCAGTAAGGAGCATGTTTTTTTGGTCGAGTTTCAAGAGGTGAAGTGATCATTGCAAATTGAAAAGAAAGGGGAGGGGGGGGGGGGGGGATCAAAAGAAAAGAGCGCGGACTGGAGGTGAACTTTTATTGGCCCTTTTATATTCATCCAAGAAAAGGCAGACGCCACTGTGAAGAACAAGTGGAGGTGGGACTGGCTTGATGGAAAAAGTAAAAGCGGAGCACAGCATCACGTGTGGGGCATAAAAGAAAGTTGATAGACCAGCGTCGCTTGTCATTCCCCCCACACCACCGGTGTAACGATCTGAATTTACCCCCGATCTCAGTTTGTCTCGGTGGTATGTTACACTGGCGTATTTAAAACAAAAATCTCTCTGATTTGAATGTGTCTCTGACTTAGAATTAGATCCTCTCTTCTTTAGAAATTGGAGTATACTAATTATTATTTGTTTTGTGACTTTTCAACGTGAACTGTAGACTGAAATTATCCGTTCTAGCAAAATCATGACTAAAAATATTTGTAAGGTAGACTGTTACATATTAGGCCAGTTTAGACAGTTATCGTATGTTTCGACGTATTCTGGCTTGTAGATGCAGCATCTGAGTCATATTGTCAATCCATTAATAGAATTGATCAATCAGAAGGCGGTTTAGCGAAACTGTTTACGTTTTTTTCCTGAATATTCACCAGAAAATGGCTGCAAACAAAGTCATGTGTTTTGTGACAATTTCGTCCATACCCCATGCAATTTCGTCCAGGCATAACATGCAATTAAACAGCAAAGCATAGTGACTTGTAGTTTGAAATAAATTAATAGAATAGCTGAATATGTGTTTATTTTCTTCTCTTTTTTATTCAGATAATGTTGTGTGTAATGGGAAAACAAAATAAAAGGCCTCCAGTACATTTTATCAAGAGGGTCAAAAATCCACTGTGGCATCTGTAAGCCCCTCAGTAGTGAGACTTGATAAAACAGCGCTTAACGTCCTCCGGCCTGGAACAGGCACATATGGGGCATTATTAACTATAAAGATGGTGGGACGATCTTGGAGACACTGCAATACCAGGAAAGTTCCATTTTTTTTAACGATAGAGTAGTCAGAAACTGCATTGGACGAAATTGCATTGATGCTTGGATTTTTACCATACAAATTCGTCCAGTTGATTTGTCATAAATATATTTATCTAAATGTGAAAAATAAAATTGCCTATTGAAAATCAGTCATAATAAAGTACATGCATGCTAAAATTACACGTGTTGTGAAAACAAAGGAATATTAACATTTGTTCTTAGGTACCTGTTTCTGCTGATTTACAGTTTTATGGTATGTGACTGTCTTCAGGCAGTTGCTAAGATTTAGATCGAGCTTTTCATGCAGATCACACAAACTTAATTGTAGTGAATAAACTAATGAATAGTACTGTTTTATCATTGGGATTCCTTTTAGGTCTTACAACAGCTATGTGTGTTTATTATCCTTTAGAATAGATACGACACAGTTTCAAAGTGAGTAGCCATGCAAACTGGACGAAATTGCATGGCGGACGAATTTGTAACACTACTACATACGAGTCCCGATTATGCTTCCAAATTGCTTGAAATTGATTAAAACTTTGTGCTCATGACCCCCCCAATAGAGTCTCTGCCCCAATACCCTGCCGGGGCCTCAGCGGCCCCTGGACCCCTGCCCCATTTCATTTTTTGGGAAAATTGTCAGTTTTAACCATTGGAATAATGAAATGAGAATGGTGCTTTTGTGGTGTTGGCATGAAGTCAGAGCTGATTGTCGATGTTTTATGTCAATGTTTTGGGTGTTTAAAAAAAAAAAAATTGTAAAGCATATTATGAGGACTTGGATGACCATACTATTTTTCAGGGCATGGTATAATTCATAGTATTTGAAGGATTGTAATGGTGTTGATAATGGAAAGCTGCAGTAACTTGTGTAACAGTTATGTTTGAAAGGCTGATACGGATACGTTGCATGCTTTTTATGAGTAGGTATAAACAAATTAAAAATATGCATAGTTATTTTGTTTAAATATTGAATTACAATAAATAAGCTGAAAGTTGCAAGAGAAAGAGAAAGGTGTTTTGGCATGTGTTTCAATGGATGCAGTTTTCCTGACATTAACAGCATGCTTCCTGTCTCAGATTTACTTTGAAGAGACGCAAGTCATGCACGTTCACTGTAAGGCAAAGTGTTCGTCACAATATTGATATGCAGTTGCAGACCTGTTTACTCTACTCTTTTCGAGTAGTATTCTACTCAAGTTGGACGTCTACTACTCTTCAAAACTGAAAATAATGCGCTTTAATTCTTGATTACTACTCATTTTCAATTAACATTATTTGATGGTTTAATGAATACAACTACACATTTTGCACAAAAACTACTCATTTCAGCTATCCAGACTGCTCGAGACTTGTGTAGGGGGTAAACAGGTTTGCTGTATGAGTGTGACTTCTTGGCAGAAGTGACCAGGTCGGATTGTGAGTATTGTTTATGGAAATAGAAGTGACTTGTTATCCAAACCATCGTTGGACAGCATGACTGTGTTCTTGACCTTGTGTTTGCAGAAGTGACTACAAGAGTGACATGACGCCGGAGGAGAGGGATGCCCGCACAGTGTTCTGCATGCAGCTGTCGGCCAGGATTCGAGCCAGGGACCTGGAAGAATTCTTCTCTTCCGTGGGAAAGGTAAAAGAGCTGTTTTGACGTCAAAAGTATCCGGCTGTCTTTTCTCATGCTTATTCTTACAAAGATCGTTGGCATTATCTACTCTATTCCACTGTCTTTATGCCCTGTTCTATGTCAGTGTTAGGATGGTAGAGTAGTGATCTGAATTCTAAGTTTGCAGCATACCTTTGTTCTGTGGTTTAGCTGTGATTGTGATTAAGGTGCCAACCATGCACCATAGAGGGTGGTTTAGATTCTTGTTTTGTTGTTACAGCTGACATACGTTAATATTTTAAGCCAATTTTGTTGTTAAACTTACCTTGGTTGAGAAAAGATGGTGTATGCAATACAAAGAATTCTCATGTGACATGTAAGAAAAATCTCTAATAAGAAAAAGTCATTAACATTGGACACACCGCCAGCCATTTTTCAGCACAAAAAAAAAAAATTAACCTTACCTGGGTAGAGAAAAAAATAATCTGCAATATTGCGAATTCCTCTGACATGTATAACATTAGGTCTATCCTTACCTCTCAAAATTAAGAAAATGTATTCAGATAACAGACCCTGATTTGATGCCTTTTAGCGACATGGGTGTTAAACCATTTTGGTGCATAATTGCGACATTGGCGGCGAAAGGGTTAAATCAGTGTGGTGCCAAAAGGCGATGTTTGCGATGAAAGAGTTAATAACAAAGTTGTCCTCAACAACAAAGTTGTCCTCACCCTGATGGTGTTGTCGCGCCAACAGGTGACGGACGTGCGGCTCATCACGGACAACAAGTCGCGCCGCTCCAAGGGCATAGCCTACATAGAGTTCAAGGACATCGAGTCTGTGCCGCTGGCCATGGCGCTGACCGGGCAGAAGCTGCTGGGGGTGCCCATCCTGGTGCAGCCGTCCCAGGCGGAGAAGAACCGCATGGCCAGCATGGGGGCCGCCGTGCTCACCGCCACCAACAGGCCGGCCAGCGCCGGGCCCTCCCGCCTCTACGTGGGCTCGCTCCACTTCAACATCACCGAGGACATGCTCAAGGGCATCTTCGAGCCCTTCGGAAAGGTGAGACGCCCCTTGGAACAGCACACCCTGTCCCACAAAATATGCCCTGCCTCTCGGAACACGCCCTTTTTAGGTATTCCTAAAGGGCTGACTGCTGGTTTGAAATTGAACAGCTTATTCCTGATAAATGTTAGCTCGAGGACAAAAGGAATACATTTGATTAATTCAGTGTTGACCCATATTACATAGAAACTTACATACAAGGGCTGGCTGCTGGCTTGAGGTTATAAAAGCTTATTCATGATAAATGTTAGCTTTAAGAGGTTTGGGGTTTTTTATAAGCGAGAACAGAAGGAATACATTTTATTAATTCAGTGTCGACCCGACCCATATTACATAGAATCTTACAAACAAGAGCTGACTGCTGGCTTGAGGTTCTAGAATTGATTATCCTGTTGATGGTAAATGGCATCTTACTGAACTTTTTATAAGCTCACAAATGGAGTACAGGTTCTTGAGTGTCAACCCAATTTACGTAGCCTTCAAGATCTCACTTTTGAACTGAAATGCCGTTTAATATTCAGAGGCTTTTCATGTTATTGAACCTTGTGTACGTGATACCACATTCAGAATGTAGGACAGTTACCAACATCTAGCATTCTAAATGAGGGTCAAAGTATGAAATTTGTAATTGTGAGAAAAAAACAACAACAACCCATTTTATTCTGTCCATTCTTCAATGATTGGTGAAGGCAAGTTTAACGTAATGTGTGATAGTTAAAATTGCACATAAAAGAAGGCTCATTTCAAAAGTTTATCACTATTACTGCTTTCCTTTTATTTTGTTTTATTGCAATCCCGTTTTCCTTTATGTTTCTTTTATCTCTTGTTTTCTTCTCTTCTCTTTCTCTCCAAAGGATGCCGAAAGACAATAAGTTTGAAGAGATATTTTGCATTGATGTGGTTGTGCTGGTCATTTGTTGTGTTCCCATATTTATGTCTTGGCTTTGGTGTGCAGGTGGAGGATGTCAAGTTGATCAAGGATCATGAAACGGGCCGATCACAAGGATATGGATTCCTCACAGTAAGTGAACCTTCACTTTGTTGTTCTTTGGTTATGAGATTTTATAGGAGAAATAAGTCAGAAACTAAAAGATTGCAAAGGCCAGCTTTATGTGCATCGTATACAGTATATTCTTTAACTTTTTTTTTAACGGAGACAACTCTGGGGCCTTAGTGAGTGTCTTTAATTTTTAAGTTCTTAACTCCAAATATTGATCTGTTCCTGTCCAAAGTGTGATGGAGTTTGTTTCATTGATAACAAAAGGTGTGTAAATTGATAAATATGGATGACCTTAAAATGTGAATTGAAGTTGATGACTCTACTCTTTTCGAGTAGTATTCTACTCAGTTTGGGCCTCTACTACTCTTAAAAATTGATGATAATGCTCTTTAGTTCTTGATTGCTACTCATTTTCAGTGAACAGTGTTTGATGGTTTTAATGAATAGGACTACACATTTCGCACCAAAACTACTCATTTCAGCTATCCAGACTACTCAAGACTTGCAGGGATGGGAATTGTCCGCCAAACAGCAAATTTCCGTCAAAATAACATTGCTTTTCCTCCGAAAAAAGGTCTGTCTGTCGGGAATTTTCAAAAAAACTAAATGTAGCCATTCTAATGCTGTTTTAGGGATTCAATAACCGAAAAAGCTTCAGCATTACCCCCTGGACCCCTACTAGGGGCCTTCTGCGGCCCCTAGACCCTCGCTTTTCAGCACTTTTCCAATTCCCATGCCTGATGTCTTGTGTAGGGGGTAACCAGGTCTGACAATATACTGGAAAACGTTAATGTATGCATTGCTGTACTTCCCTGTTGCTCTCAGTTCCGCAATCCTGAAGACGCCAAGAAAGCCCTGGAGCAGCTGAACGGCTTTGAGCTGGCCGGGCGCGCCATGAAGGTGGGCCAGGTGACCGACAAGAACGGCATGGAGAGCATGGGCCCCTCGTCACTGGACACGGATGAACTGGACCGTGCCGGCATTGACCTGGGGGCCACTGGACGCCTGCAGCTCATGGCCAAACTGGCTGAAGGTCAGTGTCTCAAAGAAGCGGTGAACGCCTCTCGTGTATCCACCACCTATGTCTGCGAAAATGGATACTCTTCTTGAGCAGTGTCAAATTTAGTGAATTGTCCGTTTTGAATGGTTGTTATCGAATTTGAAATGCTGGTGCTTGTAAGTAACTCTGATATAGTCAGGACAAGTAGAGATATGTGTATATTATCAGTTGTTTTGGTCGTACCAATGAAAATGGGATGGAGTGGTAGATTTTAGAGTCAGAGATAAACTGTGATAACATTAGTTGTGATAGGTGACAGATGAACGATGCTGTAACTGGTGATGATGGTCTTGGTTGTAACTCGTGACAGGTTGTAAATTTTTGACAGTGGACAAGTTAATTGAAACTAGAAAGTGTTTAGCAACCTCTTAGAGTCTATATATGCCATCATGCAACGACCCCTTGGGTTACCTGTTGATGGAGTAATGTGTTGTAGTGATTGAAACTGGAGGCTTTCTTCCTGACTACGTGCTGGTCATTGCCAACTTTGCATTGACTCTAACGTGCATCACCTGTTTGTCTTTAGGTACAGGGTTCCAGATCCCGCAGTACGCGGCCAGCGCCTTGTCCCTTGCAGGAGGCCCCCATCTGAGCATGGCCCCGCCCTTGAGCCAGCTGCCTTCCATCGCTGACCCAGCCAACGGCCCGCCCACCTCCAACATCCCCGCCCCGCCCATCACCACACAGTGCTTCATGCTCTCCAACATGTTCGAGATCGGAGGGTGAGTAGCTTATGCATGCTGGTGATTTTAATAACATGGCTATTAACAAAAAAAAGATTGTGACTGCTAGAACCGTGAAGCAGGAAACAAACCTTGGTGGTGGTGCAAATGTGGTAAAATGGATCCTTGATGAAATCACCGTATCTCTACACTGAACTGTTTTCAGCTGTCTGTCATCATACTGCAGCCTCTCGACTGTACTTTATTCAGATGCAGGGCTATGCCCGAAACTAGTCACTATTTTCTTCCTCCATCAATGATCCATTTCACCATCGCCCAACAAGGTTTTGGTTCTTGCTTTTGTTTTTGTTTAGATTTATTGCTGGCTCCTGCTGATTTCAATACCAGCTATTTTTTATTTTTATTGTGTAGGCATCAGAATTGTCCACGGATCCGCGAATTGGGATGCCTCAGACCTCGGTTTTTGCGGTGGCGACTGTTGTTTTTAGTTTATGAGACAGCGCGACCGTATTCTCAAATGGTATTCTTAAACGGGTTGTTTTCATATTGCACTTCGGAAACAAATCATTTGCGGACATTTTTCTTTTTTAATTCCTAGTTTGGAGTTCTCTAGACTTTTACTTTCACTGTAATAGTTTTTTGATGACAGTGATTGTGATTTGGGTTTTAAATGAGTCGATGTAGAGGATATGATCGATTGTTATCATACTTTTCGGGAGGGGGGAGGTGTATGCGTGCGTGTGTGTAAAAACTTTAGTTTCACTTTAACATTGCAATTTTCTCAGAAACTAGACCTACAAATGATGGCACAACCAAACTTTGTAGACTTTCCTAGTGTTCAATTGCTTCGGCTGTTGGGATGATCCCTGGAGTCTTGTAAGCCAGGGAACGACAACAACAACAAATATATGTTAGCATGGTTAGCATGGCACTTTTGGACTAGCGTTAACGAAGTGTCACAAAACATCTTTATGAATTTTGCAGAGAAAAGAGTGATAACTGGGACCATGCGATTCGCGACGACGTGATTGACGAGTGCATCAAACACGGCGGTGCGCTGCACATCTACGTGGACAAGAGTTCTCCACAGGGCAACGTCTACGTGAAGAGTCCAACCATCGCTGCTGCTGCCGCCTCCGTCAATGCTCTGCATGGACGATACTTTGGGGGTAAGCCACGACTCTTTTGTTTTGTATGGGACATTTCTTATTCAGGGTTCATAGGTGCCTTACCAGTCCTTATAAGTCTTGACCAATTGATATCATCAAGTAAGGCCTTACAAGTGCTTACATTCACTTCAAGGTCCTTACAAGTCCTGACAGCTGCCAAAAACTGCCCTGAGCAGCAAGACCATATTCAAAATAGATTGCAGAAGCAGCACTTTTACACTTGAGAAACATCGCTCAGCACCTTCTCCACCTTACCCCCCTCCCCCCACCTTCCTGTTTCAACTGACCGCTTAGCAGACGAACGATGCACTGCGAGTTGTCGAGAGAAATTGGACTGAAATCTCGTTCTTTATCCTGGTGTCGTTTTGCGAGAAAACGCGTATATCTGTGTCAGCCATAGTTTTTGTATATGCTAAGTGCTTCAACATTGTTCACAATGCTGGGAAAGTGTTCCTTTCAAGATCGTTGGCTAAAAGATGGACATTATCCTTAGGCCTACAGGTCCTTACTTGGGGATAGCTGAAAGCCCTGGGAACCCTGCTGTTATTGCATCGGGGAACAAAAATCCTGAGATCAAAATTTTATTTTGTTACAGCGAGTAGTTAAGGAAAGAAAGCAATGTCTTAAAATGTTATGATTTTTATTTATCAACAAAAAACAACAGTCGAAAACAAAACGTATGTGGATGATTAAATGGTTTTTTTTTCTATTGTATAGATTATTTATCCGATTTATGAACAATTCATACCTTGGAAAAGGGTTTTTTTGAATGGCGAAAATTAACTGCAGATTTTAATCTGTTCAACTGATTTTATTTTGCATCCGTTATATACTTGATTTTGAAACTTGACAGTTTCATTTGTTACGAAAATATGTAATGTTGAACCAGTGATTACAAAATAATTTGAAGCTCTGCTTTCTTTAGTTGCACAGTTATGCTTTCTTTGGTTGCACAACATACACAGTCACTATTGTTGAAGCTTTTAAATAATTCCTAGCGAATTTCACTATCAATGTGGCTTTTGGAAATAAAGCATATTCATTCTGAGGTGGGTTTTTTTCTCTTTTCTTTTTAACTTCTTCTTCTTCGATCTCTCAGACAGTTTCCTGTCAATTATGAGCGCAGATGCGTCATGCTGCCGTTATGCGCTTAAGTAAGAAATAGTTAGGCCCAGCATGTCCGACTTCAGCTGGAAGAAATCTTTTTGAAAGTGTTTCTTGAAAAAAGTCAGGAGAATGGACCAGAAAAAGCAGAAAGATAGTAGATGACAGCAAGCAGGAGAATGGACCGGAAAGGCAGAAAGATAGTAGATGACAGCAAGCAGAGGGAAAAGGCAGAGTCAAAGAGAGACAGATTAGAGGAAGTTACAAGCACAGAACTTCCAGAAGGTGGGGGAACTATTTATGCAAAAGACCCCCCGAATCCCCACGGGGGGGGGGGGGGGGGGTCTTTTTAACTAAATCGTATGTTTTGTTTCTCTCATTTGTTTGTTTTAAAGTCGTCAAAATGTGTACATCTGCGTTTCAGGTCGGGTGATCACAGCCGCCTACGTTCCCTTGCCCAACTATTCCTCTCTCTTCCCTGACTCCACACGCCTCCAGCAGCCTCTATTGTCCACAGGCCGAGCGTTGCAGAGCAACTTCTCCTCAGGATTTTCCATGATCCCTTCGTTATAACGACAGGATCAGCCCTCATCAAGCCCATGTACATAAACCTTTATCACCCATGTCGTTTAGAAATGCCTCATCACGGCTCATTGATCCACATGTTGTGTTGACTCTCGTCTTAACCCTTTCACCGCCAAAGTCGCATTTTAGCACCACAAGGCATCAAAATGGGGTCTATTATCCAAAGACCCTATTGTCTTAGTTTTGGGAAGTAAGGATAGACCTTATTTTATATATGTCAAAGAAGAACCCCCAATACTGCAGATGAATTTTGTTCTCTATCCAGGTAAATTTAATGGACATTTTTGGTTGAAATATGGTTGGCGGTGAAAGGGTTAATATAATTGACTTGGCTTTTGTTTTGTTTTCCCAATGAGTGGGATGAGTGTATAATTGCTTCATTTTTGTATGGAGATGTTCTATTTGGGGTAGTAACAGTGGATTTTTGAATAGGATGAGGATTGTTTAACAAATAAATCTGATGCTTCAGTCACCGTTTCCATTGCTGTCAGAACAGCCAGACTCTTGAGATCAGGCATGGTAGACCTCCGCGAATCGCGGAAAATCTACGAAACAGTTTGAAACAAAATTATTAAAAAATG
>JAGGCT020001070.1:0-25000 GCA_017654935.2 Phymorhynchus buccinoides | reverse complement strand
TAGAGTTATCTTTTGTAACCGTTTTCAATTGTTGCATTTGTATTTGCTTGATTTGCTTCAACTCCTTGCCCCAAAAGGAGTCAAAGGATTAAACAAAACATAGGAAAATGGAGACAACTGATACAGCAACGAGAACAGACACAAATGAAGAAGAAAAATGGAAACAACTGGACATCCAGTCATAGAACAGACACAAATGAAGAATAAAAATGGTGACAACTGAAAAAAAGATATCCAGTCATAGAACAGACACAAACGAAGATGGGAAATGGAGACAACTGATACAGCAACGAAAACAGACACAAACGAAGAAGGGAAATGGAGACAACTGATACAGCAACGAAAACAGACACAAACGAAGAAGGGAAATGGAGACAACTGATACAGCAACGAGAACAGACACAAACGAAGAAGGGAAATGGAGACAACTGATACAGCAACGAGAACAGACACAAACGAAGAAGGGAAATGGAGACAACTGATACAGCAACGAGAACAGACACAAACGAAGAAGGGAAATGGAGACAACTGATACAGCAACGAGAACAGACACAAACGAAGAAGGGAAATGGAGACAACTGATACAGCAACGAGAACAGACACAAACGAAGAAGGGAAATGGAGACAACTGATACAGCAACGAGAACAGACACAAACGAAGAAGGGAAATGGAGACAACTGATACAGCAACGAGAACAGACACAAACGAAGAAGGGAAATGGAGACAACTGATACAGCAACGAGAACAGACACAAACGAAGAAGGGAAATGGAGCCAACTGATACAGCAACGAGAACAGACACAAACGAAGAAGGGAAATGGAGACAACTGATACAGCAACGAGAACAGACACAAACGAAGAAGGGAAATGGAGACAACTGAACATCCAGTCATAGAACACACAAACGAAGAAGGAAAATGGCGACAAATGAACATCCAGTCATAGAACAGACAGAAGAAGGAAAATGGCGACAACTGAACATCCAGTCATAGAACAGACACACGAAGAACGACAACTGAACATCCAGTCATAGAACAGACAGAAGAAGGAAAATGGAGACAACTGATACATCCAGAGACAAAGAAGGAAAATGGCGACACAACATCCAGTCATAGAACAGACAAACGAAGAAGGAAAATGGCGACAACTGAACATCCAGTCATAGAACAGACACAAACGAAGAAGGAAAATGGCGACAACTGAACATCCAGTCATAGAACAGACACAAACGAAGAAGGAAAATGGCGACAACTGAACATCCAGTCATAGAACAGACACAAACGAAGAAGAAAAATGGAGACAACTGGTATCCAGCCATGGAACACACAAACGAAGAAGGAAAATGGCGACAAATGAACATCCAGTCATAGAACAGACAAACGAAGAAGGAAAATGGAGACAACTGAACATCCAGTCATAGAACAGACACAAACGAAGAAGGAAAATGGCGACAACTGAACATCCAGTCATAGACACAAACGAAGAAGGAAAATGGCGACAAATGAACATCCAGTCATAGAACAGACACAAATGAAGAAGGAAAATGGCGACAAATGAACATCCAGTCATAGAACAGACACAAATGAAGAAGGAAAATGGTGACAACTGAACATCCAGTCATAGAACAGACACAAATGAAGAAGAAAAATGGAGACAACTGAACATCCAGTCATAGAACAGACACAAACGAAGAAGAAAAATACTGGTATCCAGCATGGAAACAAAGAAGAAGGAAATGGTGACAACTGAACATCCAGTCATAGACACAAACGAAGAAGGAAAATGGTGACAAATGATATCAGCCATACAGCAACAAGAACACACACAAAGCACAGATGCCTGCCACAAAATCAACATTCCTGAAAAACGATTTCATTAAAATTTTTATTGGAAAAGACACCTACCTGAATATATTTCCAAATATATATATAACATAAATAAAAAAAGAAGAAAAAAGATATCTAGCAAGAGACATTAACAAGAAAAAGTTGCTCATTACACAAATCATGGTTTATTGTTGCCTGGAGATAAGCGACCCACTCTTTCCCTGTGCAAATGACAACTGACAATGTACAAGTTGTGGGTATTAGATCAAACAAAATATGAATAGCTTATTGTGCCTTAATTAAGAAGAATTTATCAAATGCAACAAAATACATTGGTGTACACTGCTTTTGGTAATACTTTTCTGTCCCCCAAAAAATGAAGAAAACAAACAAACGAGCGAAAAGATAATAATTGAAGTAATATATTCAAGCAAAAATATTTCTGAACTCTATGTTATGTTGGTTTAACTTGAATGACGAAATTGGTGTTTAATCATTTTAGCAATAGTTGAAAGTTTTTTGTTGTTTTTTAATAGCTTAGGGTTCCTGTCGATTCAGCATCATGTTGAGGTCCCGCTGAATGGGTCTCGGCTGGCTGGGTCACTTGTAGATTAGGGTGGTGTTTTTTTGTATGACCTTCGGACCTCGACCATAACAGTATAAAAAAATGAAACTGTTGATTGTGGATATTTAATGGAAGAAGAAGAAACAAAATTACCGTATTTAATACACAAAAGCAAAAATATATCATGCTAGTTAAAAAAATATACATAAAGGAAGGAACTAAAAACTATCAAACAAAACTGTTGTTACAAATTCTGATACATGTTATAAAAAAAAAGCATTGGGCATTGGCTAAACAAACAATGCAAAGAAAAAAAGCTGGTGTAAACACTCTTTAAATGGTTTTCTACAAAAAGAAAAGTGGACGCACTGTCACTTAGATATAAGAAGGCAAACTATTTCTTAACACTACATGTTGATTGACGAAAAACCCCACATGACAGAACAAACAAATACAAGACAACAATAAAAACTGATTAACAATTCTCCTCATATCATGCTAGAAATGTCATCATAAAATCGGAGCTTCAGTATAAAAAATATTTTAAAAATGTTTTACATGTTGGCTACATTAGTACATATGAAACTAAAATGCAACTATGAAAATGACCTTACACAACTCTTGGTAATCATTTTCCGTTTTCAAAAAGAAATATAACAAAGCAGCTGTTATAAATTCTGAACTTCGATATACCCAAAGCTTTCGTGCTACATGCTAACTTAGAACAATAAGAATAGGTGCCACAGCTTTTGGTGATCATTCTCTGTTAAAAGAAACTCTTTAAAGTGGCACCCTGACGGATAAGAAACACGTCGAGAGCACCAGGAAAACACCCTTTACAGAGATCGCAACACTCACTTTGCTCTGGTTTCCCAGAAATCAAACCGTCAAATTGGTGATTCCTCCTTGGCGGAGGTGCTAGAAGTCAAATTCTTTAATTGAAAGAGAAGGCATGTGTCTTCTCTTTTCTAATGGCCACCTGAGTTTAGACCAAATCATGTGCAAAAGTTTTCACAATACAAGCCTTTCAATTTATTTATTGTTTTAATTATATACGGTTTACCTACAGGAGTTTCGCTCACAACAAAGAAAATAGCTCCCTTTTTTTATTTTATATTACTGCACTTCAAAGAAGAAAAAGTTTCAACCATAATGAGTGACCTCAACCCACCCCATCCAAAATGGCTTCTCTCTCTGGCATCTCCGCCAAGGAGGAATCGCCGTTTTTGACGGTTTGATTTTTAGGAAACTAGAGCAAAGTGAGTGTTCCGGTCCTTGAAAAGGCTGTCTTTCTTGCGATCTCGTCGTGTTTCTTGCAAAAACTCATCCATCAGGGTCCACCTTTAAATTACAACCTGTGTGATACAAAAGAACATATCTTTAACATATGCTGCCGACACAACTAACGTTTATCACATTGATTTTTGTTGTTGTTGTTTGTTAATGAAACAGTTCTGAGGTAAAACAATAAACATTCTATGTCCGATATGTTGTAAGAAAACGAAAACTCACTGAGAAACAAAGCAGAACTATTGTCTGCATCACAACACAGTAAAACAAAATACTATCTTCAATAATTTCAGGTAGAACATTTGTTATGAACAATCATAATGAAACAAGGTACTATCTCCAACAATTTCTTGTTCAACAATCATGCATGATTTCAAAGTATATATCAATGATAAAATATAGCGATAAGATCTATTGACAAACAGGAAAACCAGTATTATGCACAGGATGTAGTATTTATACCATAATCAATAAACACAAACGGCGTCAACATTTTCTGATAAATATAATGACACTGCAAAATGACACAAAGCAACCACAAAAACAATAACAGAATCCCAACATGTAAGTCAACTATGAAGCTAATTCAATGTAGCTAAACTGTAAATGTATGACAATTCTCCAAACAACACAATCAATAAATCATACTGGCTTAAGACATTGACGAACAACACCCAAAATATAAATTCTAAGGAAAAAGATTGAGCAGGTGTGCAATGAACCGAAAGGCGCAAGCAGTAGACACTACCTAATTTCATTAGAAAAAACCCATTAACAAAAGCAATATAGATCAATTCTTGGGGAGTCAAAACTACCATATAAATTGTGCTTAATAACACTGGCTACAAATCAGTTTGAACAACAAACCCATTATTGCATTTTCCTTTTTGAACCCTCACTCTTCCAGCTAACAGTCTCATGCTATTCATCAACTATCTGTCAGCTTTGAGAGCCTTATTAAAAAAAGGATCCCCACAACAGTAATGCTTATTGCTATGTTGTAAATGCGTTTCTCTTTCAACACACGTTACTGTTAGTTACTACATTCTATGGGCAAAACATCCAGAGCATCAACAGAAAAAACCCCAAGGCTTTTAATACTTAGGACAAAAAATCATATTAAAAAAATAAAAGCTGTATTCTGTCACCTACAATTCTTATTATCATAGTTAGTATAATAATCTTCCAATAACGAAATCCATGAACCATATTATCATAGCTAGACTGACCTAACCTAGAATAGTCTGTTAGGTTTATTTAAAAGTGTTTGTGCACCCCCCCCCTCCAATTAATCAGTTTTGTGCACAACAAATGTAAATCACATATGCCATTTTGTGCAATAAATTAAACAACAACCACATACAAAACCCCCCTAAAAAGATGCCTTCATTCTTCTAGTGCCATATATTTTATTCACCTTCTTGGATGTCCGTTGCATCTCAACCGACAAGAGAGGAGTAACTATTTTTTCAAGTTTGCATGCGTTGCTTTAACGGAAGAAACAGTGACATAAGCTCTGAAAATAGACACACACATGGCAGGGTGCTTGGCCGTGAATGTCTTTTGCATTTGGTGGGAGTGTAGAGTGGTGTCTTGGGTGAATGTATTTGCCTGCGGTGCTAGAAGAATTAAAATCTAAAAACACACACACAAAAACGGAGTACATAAATAAGACAAAAGTATGGACTGGGTAAGTAACTACAAAGTCAAAGGACAATGGACAGATGGATATGCTATAAACTGTAATGAGCATGAAAAACCCCCAACCCAGATTACCTAGAAACAGTAAATTTGAAAAAAAGGGATATACAAAAAAACAACAACAAAACCCCCACCAAACTACTAACATGCATAACAAAAAAACAGCAACATAAAAAACAAAGCAACAAACAAGAACATATGCACACGAACGGAAAAAAGCATGTATAAACAAATAAAAAAACATATGGCTCAATGAAGGCAAATCAATTGGAAAAATTCTTCTATCACAGAATGCAAAAATAAACCAAAAGAGTTGGCTCACATTTGTAATGGATCATTTCTTTTACATTTCTTTATTGGTAATTTTTAGCCTTTTATTCCCCGATCTTCAATTCAAAACTAGACGTTTTAACTTCTGGTGTAGTCTGAGCAAATAACATATTGAGGCTTAGGTAAAAAAATAAATTTCAACACCAAGAAAATTTTCCAATTCTTAAAAAATTCAATTACATTTTTGTTGTTGCGAATATCAAAATAACCCAGCAAAGAGTCATCATTCAATTTGAATGCTTGTTAACCAGTCATGATTTTTTTTTAACCACTTAACATTTAAAACATTCGTGGTAAAGCTGATTCAGACCCTTCACATGCGCTTTTCGGCATCAGCTGTTTGGGTGGTTAACAGGACACATTTCTCCCCAAAACAATTTACTCTGTACAGCAGACAACAGAAGTGATTATGATTTTTCTACACATTTACAGTGAATTTCAGTTAAGGTTTCATATTTTCCAGGATTTTTGTGTGTGAAGCTATTTAAAGAACAAATAAAGGGATACCACTCCTGATAACGATTGCACTGATCAAAGTGAAAGGTTAATAATTAAACAAAAAAACAACAACTCAAAATCGGTTCAACAACGTTTTGTTACTCTAACAACACACGTCTTGAAAAGGCATCTTCATAAATGGTTTTGGTGGTTTTTTCCGGTATCTGTATAATTTTTAATGCCCCAAATGGTCTTTTGGACCAGAAGGCGTTAAATCTCTATTTTTCTCTCTCTCGGTTTTGTTTTAACACTCTGAATCACTGAATTCTTCGCTTGGTTGAATTGCTCCCTCTGAGTCATCAGGAGTTAAATGCAAAACTGCCTTAATAAAAGTCTGGGACAAAAGTTCTAAACAGATTTCTATAAAAACATAGGACACCTTTGTAGTCCTGGACTTTGGCTTTATGTCAGTCCATGAATTACTCTCCAGGAACATTTTTGACGAGTGAAGTCTCAGATCTAGATATGTACTGAAAATTTGTGTGTGTGTGTGTGTGTGTGTATGGCTGTCGTCTCATTAAAAACTTTAACATAGCAATTTTCTCAGAAACCACAAATAATAGCACAACCAAATTTTGCACAATGATATAAAATCACATGTCTGCAGTGACTGGTCTATATTTTGAGACCTTGATAAAGTGAAATACCCAGCACGAAATAATGGGACAAATATATACACTTGTGGGTTTTTTCCTCAAACCGGTAAAGTCTGATCTACCACTTTCCTATGTCTAAACCTGAAGTAAAAACCCGTAATCTTCTTTCATTTCTCCTTTTGTTTATGTATGTTTTGTTGGTTGTGAGGTTTTTTTTTAATAATTCAAAATCGTTGCGATGCGAATGAGTTAAAAAAAAGTTTGCACATAAACCTGACAAGGAGGTTTGTTTCAGCAGAGTTCAGTCTTCAGTACTTCTTTGTGTAATGCAACAGCAGCAGTGGTGCAGGGCAAAAGTTTAAAATGCGACGCATTTTACGTCAATACAAAGTATTGGCCACTGCAACCACCACCTTTTGCAAGAGTGAATGCCCTTGGTGGGTAGGGGAAGATGGTTGAACACTGACCAAACAAGGGAATAACTCTCACCAACAACCTTATTTGAGGCTGCTTAATAGCTGTCTTTTGCAAGAGTGAATGCCCTTTTGGATACTGACCAAAAAGGGATTAACTCTTGCTGTCAAGGGCATTAATAACCCTAGTTGCAGTGGCCAATAGCAACACACTTTACACTACTATGCTAACTCTGCACTACAGACACAGTTTGAACGGGCTCACACGCGACACAAAATAAAACATCGACACATTGTGCAGTATGCAGCGCTGATAATTTTGTTTTTACGTTACAACTTTACAATACTGCGTTTATCTGAAAACTTGAAGTACACAGGATGCGTTTACAAAACAACAACAAACAAAAAACCCACTGCACACTCATGAAAGAAATCAGATCATTATACATTGATAAAGTTGTACATTTACTTGAGGCATACAACAAACAAACTACACGACAAGTGTAAAGTGACGTTATTTTATTCACAAGAGACAAAACAGAACTACTGGATATTTCGGCGAATGCGCCTTGATCAACACAGACAAACAAGAAAACAGCAAAAGGAGCAAAAAGCAGGCAACAAAAAGGAGCAAAAAAACAACAAAATCAAAATGAAAAAACAATACTTCCCCACGCATTGGACTGTAGAGGGGAAGTATTGTTTTTTTATTTTGATCTTGTTTTTTTGCTCCTTTTGTTGCCTGCTTTTTGCTCCTTTTGCTATATTTGCTGTTTGTTTGTTTGTCTATGTGTTGATAAAGGCGCATTCGCCGAAATATCCAGTAGTTTTGCATAGTCTCTTGTGAATAAAATAACGTCACTTTACACTTGTCATGCAGTTGTTTGCTTGTTGTATGTTCCAGTGACGTTGCAGTCTGTTTCAGGTTTTTTTATTTGAGGCAACTACAGCACACACTTCAAGCATGTGGAAGAAAGAAATCGCTGGGGGAAATGGTTTCAATCGAATAGGGTAAACCCATGCAACGATTTGACATTAGGTATTCATTTTATAACAATACATTTCGATACAACACAAATAAATAAAACTTAAATTATGCAATTTGGAAAACGTTACAGTAGCACAAAGTTGCATAAATCATATAATAAAGTGTTAATATAGTCCATCATCATCATCCAGATTGAACACCAGACCACACTGTAGCTATTACATTTGTTATTGTATCATTCAGTAACTCAATAATATGGTGTGTTATGATGAAATTGGCATACAATTAATAAAAACAAAACAACACATCATAAATATGCATTCATTATTTGTTCAAACATCCAAACAACGTTGTATAACTGGCAAATTAGTCAAGCGATTTCACACACACACACACACACAAAACACACCCCTTTTGCATATAATCAACACAACCTCCAGTGCTAAACACAAATAAAATCTATGAGTATATTTGACTTAACTTCGGAAAGGGCAGCTCTGGAAGGATAGTGACAGGCTCCACTGTCCATAGCGCCGATTTATCGACACTTTTACCAGCCAAAACGTTCACATTTCCTTTTGATTTCTCTTCCCCCCCAAAACACACCACTTTTCGATTTTCTTTCCAGTTACCAGTCAAAATCCCTTGCTGATTTGCAAAGACAGCAAAAGCTGATGCGATTTGTTTTTTAAACTCTGTGTACTCAAAAGCTGAAGTCTGTGTAAATTAGTTTCAGAGACAAATCACTATGGTCATTCACCGACCTAAAAGTAATGAAAAAACAAAGCAAATTAATAATGCCTTTCTTTTTCTTGCACCGTTTCCCTACCTTAAAACAAAAGCAATGATATAAATCCAACATACATAAGCATATGTATACAATACAGAAAATACAAAGTTTCTGGGCATCATTATAAATTTAAAAAAAATTGTTGGCATCACTTTGCATCAATGACAAAAGTTTGTAAATGCATAATTCATTTGAACAAATCAACATAAAACAGAAAAATGCTCACAATCATCAGTTATATAGATCATTAAAAAATATATAAGAAAAACAAACGTATGAAGGGTAAAGTGAAATATAAACCGAAAGTAGATTACAATTATAGAACAATAGTACAATATTCATTGTACAGAATACAATTTTTTTTAGCAATAACAACAAAATCATCATATAGTAATAAGCCAAGTGTCCGTGTGTGTGTGTGTGTGTGTGTGTGTGTGTGTGTGTGTGTGTGTGTGTGTGTGTGTGTGTGTGTGTGTGTGTCTGAAACACAAAACGGGCCTTATAACTCCGCCGTTTTTTGATCGAATCGCTTCAAATTTGCTGTGAGCCCTAACGGGGCGATGGCAACGGCAACCGAGGCGGTATCATTTGCGCGGTTTCGCAAATGCGCGAAACGCGCATCCGCCGGTCTCTCGGCACCCGTATCTCCGGCGTTTCTGGACCGATTGCCTTCGAATTAGGCTGGTAGATGACCGGGGCCGGGGACTATCCGTGTGCCAAACCGGAAGCTATACGCCGCTTCACCTTTTTACAAATAACTCCGCCGTTTCGTAACCGAATCGCAACCGAATTTGCTGTCAGGCTTGCTATGGCCCGGGCAAAGCCTGGCAGCAAATTTGAAGAGAATCGGGAGAGCGCATCACTCTCAGAGCAGCGCCAACGGGAAACGGGGCCTTATAACTCCACCGTTTCTTAACCGAATCGCTTCAAATTTGCTGTACTCAGCGTTACCAGTACTTGGCGTTACCGTTACTAGGCGTTACCAGTACGATGCATTGCCAGTACTAGGCGTTGCGCTAGTAAATAAATAATTAAAAAACCCCAAAATAAACAACATCAACAAAAGCAAATACTTCAATTACGATTTACTTCAGTTTAACAGGAAATAATCAAAAGTAGATTTAGATATTTTGTCGCCCTTTTGTGATAAGTGATAAGCAACAATGAAAACTGGGAGAAAAATGCATGCTATGCAAACAAAATAATGAAAATTTGATGCACACATTGTAAAAATCTATCGAAACTACGTAACAAAGTGACGCATTCTAAAATATTTATATCGCATAAGTCTTGATAATATTAAAAACAACTAAAGTCTGTACTGTATCACAAAATGGAATGAGAAACAAAACAATTTTAAATACATGTTAAGTAAAACAAGTAAGATCTTCTGGGGACTAATAATGCTTTTAATATAATTTTTTTTTAAAAAGAGACCAGTGTACTGAATGTAAATCAGAGCAGTTTTTGAAACTGCTAAAGGTTAGCACAGTATTACAAATCCCTATTTATTTGGAAACAGTTATTCAACAATGCAGATTAAAAGGGAAAAACACCAATATACCATATTTTTCGGACTACACGTACAAGGTTCACCCGATAATAATTAAGACGCACCCCCCAAATTTCACACAAAATTCAGATTTTGCTATTGTACTTTCTCACTATTTTACCAGTCATGTTATAAGGCGCAGGGATTTCAGTCTAGGAAAAAAAAAAGTATCGCCTTATACTTATAGTATGAAAAAAAGGTAAGTTTGTGTTTTTTCAAAGTAACTTAACAATCACTGGCATTTATTCTAACTCTTTACTATTTCAAATGGATGCAAGCTATTTGCATTAATATTTTTTACATTTCCGTTATTGAATCTATCGCCTGCCAGGCACCTGACCCATATGTAATCTATTTATTTTTTCATAAAAAATGCTTCATGGACAGAAAGATGCAAGTGTAGGTGTCTACACTTTGCCAACAAAAAAAACACCCCCCCAAAACCAAACCCCTAACAAAACATAAAGAAGGAAAATGTTTACTAACAGTAAGAGAAAATGGTGAAAATATACAAGACAGCGGAGAGCCAACAATGGTGGGCAGTTCATTCACCAGGAAGATTGAAAATAATCAGTGAAGTGACAAGTCACAGAAAAATGCAAATCGAAAGCATAACAAGAGTTAATTAATCAAAACGCCACATAAGTTACGGATATATACAGCATGTAAAGAAATTATGTTTTCCCGCGCACACACACATGCATGCATGCACACACACAAACTCAAACTACAAACAAATTAAACCACCCAAACCATACATCTTTCTTGCAAGCTTACAGCCAGTTCCACACTCACACAATAACTCCAAAATCAGTGTTAAGTTACTACACTCAGAAACCTTTAAATAAATTATTTTCTTCATCGTCAAATCTCGACAGATTATAAAACAAAATGCAGTGTACCAAGTAACAAATGCAAGTTAGTCAACAACAGCGATAAAAGAGGTCTCTTGACAGGGACTATTGCTATCAGGTGTATGTAAGATTGCAGATTTCCCCAACAAGTGTCTAGGCACGCCACAAGACTTGAGGGTGTGGGTGGCAAGCCTCATTCCTTGTCTGGAATCAAGGTGCCAAAAGGGTAGTCCCACAGCTTGCTGGAAATGCCAAACCCTGCAGAGAAACACAAGACTGGTGAAATATCGCTACACTCAAATACATGGGTGCTCATGGGAAATTTCTAAAATCCTGCAAGTGCAGGAGCAGCGCACACACACATTTACTGCTCTTTTTTTCCACCCCTCTAGACTAGTACAAGTGCTACATTCCTTTGAATACAGCAAATGCTTATCTAGGCCCTTTTTATTGTACAAGTTTGTGTGTGTGTGTGTGTAAGAAAATCGTTTATCAAATTCTCATAATCCGGCAATGCCGGCTCTGGGCAATTTAAAAATCCTGCAGTTCAGAACATCCTGAAAGAAGGAGCATCCATGCAAATATGAACCATGATGACATTGCCCGGTGATGCATCGAGGATGGGAAAAGTGGTCGATAAAAACTGATCTGAAACAAGAAAATCATTTGGACAAAATGTCCTGGCTCATGCAGAAATTAATAGGGCAAAATCTGCCAGTGTTAAACTTCAATCGGACATTAGTCCTGACAAGGGGAACAAAATAACACATTTTCAGTATTAATAGGACTATATATCCTATGACCTTGGCCTCGTGACATCACCAACTGAGCACCTATGATTTTTATATTACTTTAATACTCACTTGTCAACAATAAGAAATCAACAAACTTAACTCATAACACTAATCTTTTGAAATTGTTGCTGTGTAAAGCTGACTTTCAAAGTCAAAACAACATAATCCATAAACAAGCGCAGTTGACATTTTGAAACAACAAAGTTGACCAAAGATTTTGAAGATGGGATGATCACTGAATAATAATAACTGACTAGAAACAATCTCACATGATTCTGACCCCCTGATTTTGAAGATGGGATGATCACTGAATAATAATAACTTACTAGAAACAATCTCACATGATTGTGACCCCCTGATTTTGAAGATGGGATGATCACTGAATATTAACTGACTAGAAACAATCTCACATGATTCTGACCCCCTGATTTGGATGATCACTGAATAATAATAACTGACTAGAAACAATCTCACATCCGTAAATCTCTCTCTCTCTCTCTCTCTGTGCACCCACCTAGATGCTGCTGCTCAAAGTGGTGCCGCACGTGGTACCGTTTCAGGCTGCGGAAGTAGGCGGTGAAGGGGGTGCCGTGGTGGATGTAGTAGTGGGTCAGGTCGTAGACCATGTAACCCAGCAAGGTGCCCGCGAACAACGCCTGGGCCACGGCCATGGGCGCCAGCAGGCAGTACAGGCCGAAGATGAGCACCGCGAAGATGGAGGCCGGGATGGTGGGGAACACCAGTCGCATGCGGTCCATCGGGGACTAGGGAAAAAGTCAAGGAGTATTCATAAAGAATTTTATTTATTTGAAGGAAAGTATAAGTAGCACCATATTTAACGGGTTTTAACTTTTTCGCAACACGCTGCTAGAATACTAGCAACGCCTGAGATTACTGTTACCAGCACGCCCCTGATTTTGAAGATGGGATATCATTGAATAATAATAACTGACTTAGAAACAATCTAATCTCACATGATTCTGACCCCCTGATTTTGGGTATATTGGATGGCAGCTTCATGCGGAACAGACACACACAAACACACACTCACCTTGTGGTGTTGCCCATGTAAGATGAAGTGCAGCAGCAGGAGGATGGGCACGTTGGAGGGGGGCTTCATGCGGAACAGCCACTCTCTCTCTCTCTCACACACACACACATACCTTGTGGTGTTACCCATGGAGGATGAAATGAAGTGCAGCAACAGGAGGATGGGCACGTTGGATGGAGGGCAGCTTCATGATGAACAGCCACACACACACACACCTACACACACACTCACCTTGTGGTGTTGCCCATGTAAGATGAAGTGCAGCAGCAGGAGGATGGGAACGTTGGAGGGGGGCTTCATGTGGAACACACACACACACACACACCTTGTGGTGTTGCCCATGGAGGATGAAGTGCAGCAACATGAGGATGGGCACGTTGGAGGGGGGCTTCATGTGGAACACACACACACACACACACACCTTGTGGTGTTGCCCATGGAGGATGAAGTGCAGCAACATGAGGATGGGCACGTTGGAGGGGGGCTTCATGTGGAACACACACACACACACACACCTTGTGGTGTTGCCCATGGAGGATGAAGTGCAGCAACATGAGGATGGGCACGTTGGAGGGGGGCTTCATGTGGAACAGCCACCGGTGGATGGTGTACTCGCAGAACGTCCACAGCATCAGCCCACAGAACACCAAGGGCAGTATCAACACCGGCGTCACCAACACTTCTGAAGGAACACATGAAACAAAAAAACGCAAATAAAATACAGAGGAAATTGGCTAATTCAAAGACAGTGTACCACCAAAAAATTGGATAACATTTTTTGCTTCCTATATGTATAACCCTTTCACCGCCAAAGTCACAATTTAGCACCACAGTGATTTAACACCTATGTCACTAAAAGGCATCAAATTGGGGTCTATTATCCAAAGACCCTGTTGTGAGAGAAAATGGAGTTTTACGTCCTCTTGGTCTGAATCAGACACATATGGGACATTTGTAAATACAAATATGGTGGGAACAATACTGGAGGCAATGCCCGGAGGCAGTACGAAACCAGTAAAGTCCCGATTTAAAAATAATTAATACAGATAGGTGTAGCGGTAACCACGCCTCGGTTAAACCTCATCGGCTATGGCACCGCCACAAGTATGTTATTAGATAACTGCAAAATGTATTACTTAAAAAGACCCTGTTGTCTTAGTTTTGGGAAGTGAGGATATGCTTTATTTTATATATGTCACAGAAGAATCCACAATACTGCAGATGGATTTTGTTCTCTACCCAGGTAAATTTAATGGACATTTTTGGCTGAAATATGGCTGGCGGTGAAAGGGGTTAATCCTTCTTATGGTAAAAACTTTTTTGTCTTTGCTTTGGTAGATCAAAGATTGAAATAGTGAGGCTAGAAGAGATAATGAACAAGGGTAGGAAACTCTTTGTGAGTTAGCTCCCCTCCACTATCTGTCACATCTTCTGAGTTGTAGAATGCAGTTACTCCCACACCGCTCATTCCGAATCCCAACTTGCAGCCACTCCCTGGCTTGTCAGGTCGCTTATGTGAAAAACGTTGTTTTTTAATAAAATCTCCATACATTGGTCAAGAAGAAGAAGAAAACTTAGGGTTTTACGTCCTCTCGACCCATAAGGGCACATATGGGACATTAAATCAAATACATTGGTCAAAACATAGGCTATCACCCAAAAAATGGATAACAATTTTTTTTTTCCGCTTCCTATTTAATCCTTATAGCAAAACCTTTTTTTTTGTTTGTGTGACACAAGCCACAAACCTATAACTCAATTTGTCTGTCTGTCTGTCGGTCGGTCCAAAATTGTCGCACGCCACAAACGATTGCGAATCCGCGCTTGTTTTTTTTGTAGATCAAAGATTGAAATAATGAGGCTAGATGAAAAGATAACAGAAATGAACAAGGGTAGGAAACTCTTTGTGAGTTCGCTCCCCTCCACCATCTGTCCCATCTTCTGAGCCGTACAGTGGCATTACTCCCACACCGCTCATTCTGAATCCCAACTCGTAGCCACTTCCCTGGCTTGTCAGGTCGCTTATGTCAAAAACGTTTTTTTTTATTTAAAAATCTCCATACATTCACCCCAAAAAAAAAAAAGGGATAACAACATTTTTTTCCTGCTTCCTATTTAACCCTTATGGCAAAACCTTTTTTTTTTTTTTTTGTAGATCAAAGATTGACATAACGAGGCTAGAAGAAAAGATAATAGAAATGAACAAGGGTAGGAAACTTTGTGAGCTAGCTCCCCTCCACCATCTGTCCCATCTTCTGAGCCGTACAGTGGCGTTACTCCCACACCGCTCATTCCGAATCCCAACTTGCAGCCACTCCCTGGTTTGTCAGGTCGCTTATGTCAAAAATGCTTTTTTTTATTTTTAAAATCTCCATACATTGGTCAAAATATAGGCTATCCCAAAAAAATTGGATAACATAACATTTGTTTTCCGCTTCCTATTTAATCCTTATGACAAAACCTTTTTTTTTTCTTTCTTTTTTTTGTAGATCAAAGATTAAAATAACGAGGCTAAAGAAAAGATAATAGAAATGAACAAGGGTAGGAAACTCTTTGTTAGTTAGCTCCCCTCCACCATCTAGGCTATCTCAAAAAAATAAATTTTAAGTCCTTTCAGTTTTGACTTACCAGATTTCCATGGTGTTACTGTCTTGGGTGAAACACACAGCAGGACTACCGTATTTCATGAACTTCTTTATAAGGCACATCGAATCATAAAGTGTACCCCCAAATTTTACACAGAATTCTGATTTTCATCATAGTTTTCTTACTATATTATTAGTCATATTATAAGGCACAGGGGACTTGGTCTGGAAAAAAAAGTAGTCCGTACAAAACAGTATATAAAGCGAGTCAGTCATCTTTTCAACATCATTTCTGATCGCTTCTCGGCCTTTTGGCTAAGACAGTGATTCAGGAACATAAATTTTTGTTTATACCCTGGTTTGTTTGTTCAGCCCGTCGTACATGGCGAAAGTCGATACGCGACGTTAAACTGAACTTCCACCGTTGAAAGGCCGATTTCTTCAACGCAGCCAGCAAACCCAGCTTTCCTCTTTTCGGTTGATGTATGTTTTCTAAAAAAAATAGCCACCCAAATACTAAGAATCACTACAAATGCCACCACTGCAAATCCAGTCTGACGAAGAGCTATGCTCGAAACTGTTACTCAACAAACTACCTCCTAGGATCCTTCTTCCTCCCACCAGGGTCAGTGTTTAAGAATCAGGTGTTGTGGTTTTAGCTATCCAACCGTGTAATGGGATGTTCCACATGTCCAACTTTAAGCAGGTTGTACGTTCCTCCATGCAAATATCCCTTACCCCTATCTACCTCACCTCTCGTCCTACTATTGACCATAATTCAAATAACCTGAGCTCAACCCTTGGCTTGACATGGTGAAACGCATACGGTACATAGTAGAACTTAGAAAACTTATTTTTAAAAGAACGCACGAAACAAAGACATGATGGAACATAAACATAGGAGTACAAAGAGTTGGTCATTTAGCTCTTCTAGCACCATGGGCGAACACATTCGCTCAGTACATCACTCTACACTCCCACCAAATGCAAAGACATTAACTGCCAAGAACCCTGCAATGTGTTTGTCTATTTTTTAGAGCTTACATCAGTGACTTTTCTGTTAACCCTTTCAACGCCAGCCATTTTTCAGCTAAAACTTTCCATTAATCTTACATGGCTGGAGAAAAGATTATGTCTGCAATATTGGGGATTCCTCTGTGACATGCATAAAACAGGGCCTATCCTTACCTCCCAAAATTAAGAACATAAGGTCATTGGTTAACAAACCATCACTTGATGCCTGTCAGTGACATGGGTGTTAAATTATTGTGGTGTCAAGAGGCGACAGTGGCCATGAAAGGGTTAAAGCAACGCGTGCGCACTATAAAAAAAAAAGACAGTTACTCCCTTCTTGTAAATTGAGATGCAATGATTGAAACAACCAAGGACGTAAAAAATTAGATGGCGCTAGATCAGTTAAATGGCGAAGGTTGCAGTGGATTTCTGAGAGTTTTAACTCATTCGCATCGCAACGATTTTGAATTATTAAAAAAACTCACAAATCGCTCCAGCCATACACACAAACAAAACATACATAAACAAAAGGAGAAATGAAAGAAGATTACGGGTTTTTACTTCAGGTTTAGACATAGGGAAGTGGTAGATGAGACTAGATCAGACATTTTTATATATAGACTTTATATAGAAAAACTCTCTACACTGATTGGTTCTCCCACAATAAACCACTACAAAATCAAAGTCAGAGGTAAAATTGTGGTCTAAGGGAGCGAAGCCAGTTTAGAAGTGACTAAGGTGTGCACACAGATTTACTTTCCTTGAAGCAAATGCATCAAATTGACAGCTATCTATTAATTCCGGACATATATGGCCGGAACGACTTGAATGAGTTAACAGGTTACCAGAGAAAATATTGTGGACGGCAACACTCCGCCCCATTTCCTCTGGCTTCTTAGCCTTTCCTGAACCAGTTCACCGATTCACTGCAGGGAACAGCAAGAATTTTCCAGGATGGAACAGTTTTGACCACGATTCTGAACAATTCAACGAGAACAAAGTTTGAGAGAAACACTCTCTTGCACTGAAACAGACAGAGATTGGAATTCACAAACCTCGGGGGAATCAAGATCACCGACATAGTGCTTTATAAATAAATGAGAGATATTAGCGTCTCAGGCACTTCTTGCCTGAAAAAAAGGATGAGGCGAAAATGGTGTTTTATGTCCTCTTGGTCTGAATCAGACACATATGGGACATTTGTAAATACAAATATGGTGGGAACAATATTGGAGGCAATGTCCGGAGGCAGTACGAAACCAGTTAAGTCCCGATTTTTTATTTATACAGACAGGTGTAGCGGTAACCACGCCTCGGTTAAACCTCATCGGCTATGGCACCGCTACAAGTGTGATAAAATTAGCTTGATGAAAAAAAGGATAGAACAAGTTTGCCTGTTGTTTTGAGAGTGTACAGAGTGAACATTTCTAAATTGATGTTAATGAATTTTAATGATTGTATTTTGTTAACTATAATTGCGTTTCAAACGCTTTAATGTTTTTTAGTACTGTTGTGTTTCTGTCATGTTGTTGCATCTGAGATGAATTTCTCTTTTTGAGGTAATAAAGTATACTTGAACTTGAACCGGTACGTTGTTCCTGTTGTTTTGAGAGTGTACAGAGTGAACATTTCTAAATTGATGTTAATGAATTTTAATGATAGTATTTTGTTAACTATAATTGCGTTTCAAACGCTTTAATGTTTTTTAGTACTGTTGTGTTTCTGTCATGTTGTTGCATCTGAGATGAATTTCTCTTTTTGAGGTAATAAAGTGTACTTGAACTTGAACCGGTACGTTGTTCTTGTAGGTTTCAACACTCATTTGACGAAGAAAAACTTGAGAATCATCCAGCCAGCCTCGCCTTGGCTTAAGGCTTTGTCAGACCAATTGAGATAGGCTAGACCACACACCAAGGCTACAAGAAATGTTGTTATTAATAAATGTGTTGAGTAGCTTATAGCACTCTTGCGCTGATATATATTTGTATCTGCATGAAATTGTGTTAATAAAAAGTTGTTTAAACCAAATGTTGTTATGCTATGCATAGCTATGCAGGGATTGTCTTTAGCCATGACAAGCTACAAACATAACATCATCAGTCTCCAAAATCCCCCCAAGACGGAGTGTGGCTGGGGGATAATCAAATCTGTCGCACACGTAATGTTCTTATCCGTAGCCAGATGCACTTGTACCAATAGTGTCCAAGCGCTTCCGGCTGTCGGGATGATCCCTGGAGTGTTTTAGCCAGGGTAAGGCCGGGTTCACATTAGACACGTAAGTTCCATACGGATAACCCTAAATAAGTGGAAGAAAGAAGGATAAAAGTTTACGCATATAGGGGAAATTCGGGACACGTGCGCTAATCTTTTCCCTTCTTTGTGTCACTTATTTATGGATTGCGCACGGGTTTCCGCATGGAATATCTGCTTATGTGTCAGGCATGGTAGTGGGGGCAAAGTGGTTTTCAAGGAAAATGGCCGGGGGTCCAAAGAAAATTCAATAAATGAGAGTGAAATTTTTACTTTTTCATGCCATTTTAATAATTTTGTTTTAAACTGTTTAGCGGATTTTCCGCGATTCGCGGTGGTCTACCATGCATGACAACAACATCCAGCCGGCGGCCACTCACCCCAACCACAGACGCTCCAGACGACGGGGCTCTGAGCAGAAGCCTGAGCGCTGAGCGTGGCGTAGGACCTGAGCAGCACGAGCAGGGTGACGGGCACCCACACGATGGGCACCATGTACCAAGGGCACTTGGAGAAGAACTCCACAAAGTCCGAGTGGAACAGGCGCAGGGAGGTGTCCACCGGCTCATGCACCCACTTGTAGTAGTTCTCCTTCAGGCTGGGGATCTGGCTCATGATGGGCTGGCTCCAGTCGACCAGGGGATCCTCCTGTGAACAACAACAACCGCCAAAAAAATGACAGTAGAGTGGAACCTCCCTTATAGGACCTTCAAAAATCATCCAAAATGAGGTCTTGTAAGGGAGGGGTCTTCTAATGGAGGTAATTTTAATACTTACAAAGAAGGGCAATGTCTCAGAGAAGTAGGTCTTATATGGGAGGGAGTCCTATAATGGGAGGTCTTATAAGGGAGGTTCCACTGTACTGTATTTCATGGATTCAACAGCATACACTGGAATCCTGCAAACTCACAAAAAAGGGTAACACAAGAACACTGGATATTTACGGTACTCAATACTTTTTTGGGTGCCAGTATTGATAATCCTTATGCTAAAGTCTTTTTATTTCAAAATAGTCTCTCAATTTTGACTTAGCCAATTTCCATTGTATTCAAGCGCTGCAGTCAAAGGGATCGGTTGGCCTTTGGGGACTTTCCCTAACGGCTTAATGCCAGTAGTCATTAAATCCCTTGTCCAGAGTCCAGGGTGTGGGGATGTACCTGAACAAAGCATCTCCATCATAAACAAATTTTAGCCCACCCTGCCGGAAAAGCAGCAGCCCCCTCTCCCCCCCCTCCCGTTTGTTATCTGGCAGTCATACTCGGAAACGACAGACTGGTGCAGTGGAACGGTACCTATTAAAAGGTGCACCCCCCAAATTTTACACCAAAATTCTGATTTCGTTTCAACAATTTCTTACTGTATATATATAAAATATCATTAGTCGTACTATGAGACGTAGGCATGGGTGTCAGTTTGAAATAATATAAAAGTGACACCTTATAGCCAGTATAATTTCAATCTGCCAGACTTAAAAGCAAACAGCCAAATATCTTTTACAAAACAAAATATTTTATTACAAACATAAAATTTAACAAACAAAAATAAAAAACCAACTTATGCGCAATTAAAAAACTTCTACAAAATGCTTTCTAAAAATAACTTACTTCATAAATTCTAAAAAACTTTATAACTTTAAATCATATCTTATCATTTAAAAATCCACTTTTTTCAGGATCTTTATAATTTCAAATGCTCCAAATGGTCCTTTGACCCAGAGGGCGTAAAATCTCTATTTTTCTCTCTCTCTCAGTATAATTTGGCACTTTAATAAGCCACCCATGAAGATCTGCTGCCTACCTGAGAAACATACCTTAACAGTTAACTGAAGACTTGGCAACTTGTTCATTTCCATAAATGCCATGCTCTTGGCACAGTGACTAAATGATAAGTTCACAACCACTTCAGCTGCTCCGCTAACAATCCCCCCCCCCTCCGAACATATAAAATCAGAAGCGGATAAACAGCAACATACACACAGAGACAGACTAAAGGAAAACAATTGTTTCCAGACACGTAAACAATGCTGAAGCAAAAGAGAAGGTTTTTGTATTCGAAAACTAATGTAAAAACACACAACCAAACAACAACAATATCATCCGTTGAGAAATAGCCTTCATAGGCTCCTTCAACGTAAATGATACAGATACAGATCAAAACGCAACAAACCAAACCAAACATACGACCAAACTGGATAATTCTTGTCCACTTTGAAAAGTCGGTGTTGAAAAAAAGATCTATTATAAACCATGAAAATGAATAGTTTTTATTGAAAATTACAATTAAAATTGCACTTACCATCATACTATAGAACTCCTTGTTGTGGTAGCTCTCAGCATCTCCATTCTGCAAGCAAAAGAAAATGTTGGTCAAAAGCAGGAAAACCTCAACAAAAAACAAAAAAACAAAAAAACAAAAAGAACAAGAAGAAAACCCCAAGCTACTGAGGCACTAATTCAAAATATATGAATCAATGGTAGTAATACTAGTCTGAACAATAAAATATTGCTCCTCAATTTACATACCATATTTTATGTACTATACTATAAAAAGGTAAAGGTGTCCCACAGCCTAAGGGCCGTAGGGGCAGTACACTGTTAGAGACTATACCATAAGGCTATTTTTTCCCCCAGACTGAGACCCCAGCGCCTTATAATATGATTCACAATAGATCATATTTTTCTGACTATAAGGCGCACCTTTATATAAGGCACACCCCAAAAAAAATCTTACCCAATTTTTAGATTTTGTTATTTCATTTTCTTACTATTTTATTATTCATATTATAAGGCACAGGGGAGTGAGTCTGGGAAAAAAAAAGTATCGCCTTAGAGTCAGAAAATGTACGGGAGTAAGAAAATATAATAACAAAATCAAAATTTTGTGTAAAATTTGGGGTGGCGGGTGGTGGTGCGTTATAATAAGGTGCGCCTTATTGTCCATAAAATATGGCACATCAAATCAATAACTACATGCATGTATATGAATCTTTTACATCTTGAACTAAACTAAAGTGAGTAGGACTGTCATTGCGCCCATATAAAAAGAAGTGTGTGTGTGTGTGAGTGTGTGAGTGTGTGAGAGAGTGTGTGTGAGGAGAGAGAGAGAGAGAGAGAGGGGGGGGGGGGGGGAGAGAGAGAGAGAGAGAGAGAGAGAGAGAGAGAGAGAGAGAGAGAGAGAGAGAGAGAGAGAGAGAGAGAGAGAGAGAGAGAGAGAGAGAGAGAGAGAGAGAGAGAGAGAGAGAGAGAGAGAGAGAGAGAGAGAGAGAGAGAGAGAGAGAGAGAGAGAGAGAGAGAGAGAGAGAGAGAGAGAGAGAGAGAGAGAGAGAGAGAGAGAGAGAGAGAGAGAGAGAGAGAGAGAGAGAGAGAGAGATATTTTCAGAGAAACACAGAATTTTTCCGGTCGATTTTCAAATCTTTTAAGTTTAACACGTTCATTCAGAACGACTTTCCCTTTCAGCCATGCCTTACTAGCTATGCTTCAGTGACTCAATAGCATGTGTAACACCTTACAATTATTCCCAGCCTCCCTCCCCCTCCACTTATTCACCTCTCCCCTCCTGTTAAAGGTACTTTCCGGGTATCAAGGCCAGGTCAATCCTATTAATGCAAGCTTTGAGGATTAGTTCCAGACTGGGCTGTTTTTTATAATCGCTGCCTACCCCTACTGCAGAACAGTCCCTGCCAACTAGGTAGGTAGATAAGGGCAGGCTTCATCAGCCTAGGCCTCATGGCCTATCAATCGTCCCCTCAATATTTAACTTTTTACTTGGTTTTGCAATAGTGCTAAGTTGACTAAAAATTAAAATAGGGATCTGATCTAGCTATGGCCATCAGTTACAAACAATGATTATGTTGCTAAGAACAGACAAACTTTGACAACATAGACTTAGAATTTAGAGAGACACTTAATTTAAAACATTCTCAAACAGTCTTAAGTTAAGTGCGTACGCCATGGCGCCAGTCAGCCATTTGAAGGTTTTCAATGGCCAGACACTGCAGAGGGGGCAGGTGCTATTCTGGCGGGCTGGGCTAGAATTTGTTTATAGTCCAAAAGGATTTGAGGACTGTTGGCGTTGGGGAAGGGCCCCAAAGGCCAACCCATCCCTTTGGCTGCAGCACCAGAGCCGGTGGTGCCAAGGCCCTCTCGTTTGAGAGTCATAGTCTTCAACAAGAGACTAAACGGTACCATGATTTTCCATTACTGTAGAAAATCATCTATTGTACAACTCTCATGCTACTGTTGGCCCATGCTACAGGCTAATGTCAACCAATGATAAAAACCACTTAAGTACAATTGATCAAAAGAACGAACAAACAGGCACATAAAACAAAACCGGACCTCCTTGGAACAGTGGATAATTTCAACTAAACACTAACAGAACTGGCATGGTGCCTGCACCACAAAATGTCACAAAGCAGGTAATTGCCACAATCAGATTTATAAACACGACAAACACGCTAGGGAGCCAGCACCAAATGTCACAAAGCAGGTAATTGCCACAATCAGATTTATAAACACGACAAACACGCTAGGGAGCCAGCACCAAATGTCACAAAGCAGGTAATTGCCACAATCAGATTCATAAACACGACAAACATGCCACAGAGCCAGCACCAAATGTCACAAAGCAGGTAGTTGCTGCCATCACTCACTATCAGGTAAAAAACAATAAACATGCCACAGGGTCTGCCCAGCATCAATAATCAAAAGGCAAGTCGTAAGAAGTAGGAGGATAAGGGCCAATTACAGAAAGTGAACACCCACAATTACTGTCAGTGTCTGAGCTCTAGATTGCACAACAACAAACGATACAATGTACAACAAATGAGGAACAATCATGTCAGCTATTCTCCCTCACAAGGCCTTTAAAAATCCCAATTGATAGCAGATTATCTTATTCTTAGCCTAGGTAATTGTGTTTGTGATTCTCCGAAAAGTAGCAAAACCGCAGCGCTTGGCGCTACACCACAAACACAGGACTGGCTGCTATGTACATTAGTGCAGTGAAAAAACACACACACACACACACACACCACCACCACCAATTTATACAGCGCTAAATCTTGATAGAAATCAAATTGAAGAGCACACACACACAACGCTAAACATTCATGATGCATTCAAACAAAGACGCTATACAAAGACGAACAAGAAGACAACAGTGAACACACACACACACACACATGTTTGAGAAATAGACCAAAAGGCAAGAAAGAGGAGGGAAAGGGAGAATGATCTTCAATGACGGGGAAACAGGTGGGTTTTGAGGTTTGATTTGAAAGCAGAGAGGTTCGGTCGCTGATGGAGGGAGAGAGGAAGTTTGTTCCAGGAGGTTGGTCCTGAAACAGCAAAAGAGCGCCAACCAACAGTTGGATGGAGCAGCTTGATGGATAGATTTATAGCAAAGAGTGTTTAGTTTATAAATACAGTGGAGAACTGATCACTCAAAATCACTGGATAACTCAATAAATTTTGGGTCCCAGTATAATAATCTCTATGTTGAAAAGTCTTTCTAACTCAAAATATTGGCTATAAAAATAGATCTCCAAATCAAATTTCAGTCCCGATTTTTTTAATACAGATACTTAGTGTCACCCCTTGAAATCGCCAGCCCCCCTTCAGCAAATAATTTCCGCCTTAAAATGATTAAGCTTAAAAATAGATAGAGAAATAAAATTTCATCCCTTCAATATTGGGGATTTTTCTGTTACACTATTTTCTGTCTCAATTCTGTTTCGACAGGTAGCCAGGCAAAGAACACACTCGGACACACACAAATCATGAAAAGCAATGAAATAAAGAAAATCAAAATGCAGCATTTGTTTTACAATGCTTGGAAAATGGGTAAAGGTCAAGATGTGCCACCCCCCCTAATGCCTATCTCGGTGAATTCTATTTTTCC
>JAGGCT020001069.1:60000-75000 GCA_017654935.2 Phymorhynchus buccinoides | reverse complement strand
TCAGTGTTTTCATAAGCACAGAATGTAAAAACAAAGCTGTCAAGCTTATTTCTTTATGCTCAATAAATATAATTTTGAATTGACTTACACACACACACACACACACACACACACACACACACACACACACACACACACACACACACACACACACACACACACACACACACACACACACACACACACACACACACACACACACACACACACACACACACACACACACACACACACACACACACACACACACACACACACACACACACACACACACACACACACACACACACACACACACACACACACACACACACACACACACACACACACACACACACACACACACACACACACACACACACACACACACACACACACACACACACACACACACACACACACACACACACACACACACACACACACACACACACACACACACACACACACACACACACACACACACACACACACACACACACACACACACACACACACACACACACACACACACACACACACACACACACACACACACACACACACACACACACACACACACACACACACACACACACACACACACACACACACACACACACACACACACACACACACACACACACACACACACACACACACACACACACACACACACACACACACACACACACACACACACACACACACACACACACACACACACACACACACACACACACACACACACACACACACACACACACACACACACACACACACACACACACACACACACACACACACACACACACACACACACACACACACACACACACACACACACACACACACACACACACACACACACACACACACACACACACACACACACACACACACACACACACACACACACACACACACACACACACACACACACACACACACACACACACACACACACACACACACACACACACACACACACACACACACACACACACACACACACACACACACACACACACACACACACACACACACACACACACACACACACACACACACATGTACACGCACACTGTTCAGACCGCCGAAATGCACCCATAACACTTTTGATTAATCCTTACATGACACTCACAATGAAAGTGGCGCTGGTCTATTAAACAGACGCAATACCATTGTTCCGTTTTCTGTCGATATATTGACTCAAGGGAAAATGGCCACAGGAAAAGAGATAATGTACCCACATTGTTTATTATCTACATTTCCTGAAGCTAACTTCCCTTTGCCAATTCCACTGATCCACACAGCCCAAAGAACTTAATGCTGATCACGGCTTACATAGTGATGCAGTCGCTGCTGAGAAAGTCCTACAGACCATGCAGATACACCTCAGCCTGTTTCCTTTTCATGTGATAAGAACTGAAAGAAAAACTGCCGAAGACAGGGAGATAATTAGTCTCGTGTTCATTATCTACCCTACCTCCAGCCGTCTTTCATAAGTTCATACTGTCGACAATGAAACAAAGCTGTGGACGGCTTGGACATAACACGGGGCTTGCTCCAGTCTGTGATGATGAATGTGACTTGGATGACACCCTCACTCACTGAAAAATGCATGTAAAGTACACTCGTTGCTTTACAATCCTGTGAAAATATAGAACAACAACAGCAAATCATAACCACAACGACAAGAACAACAACATAGTCCCACCTACCCCTCCTGGTGGATGTACGTACATATAAGCAGAAAACGTGGTCTGTTGCAATGACACTGGTCTCAGGAAAGATACAGTAGAAATAGTGACTTTCATATAATTATGTTGATATCAAAAAGGTACCATAGAGAGGGATATAATTTCATGTGATGATGTTGACACCACAAAAGTGTCCATAGAGAGGCAGATAATTTCATGTGATGATGTTGACACCACAAAGGGACCATAGAGAGGCAGATAATTTCATGTGATGATGTTGACACCACAAAGGGACCATAGAGAGGCAGATAATTTCATGTGATGATGTTGACACCACAAAGGGACCATAGAGAGGCAGATAATTTCATGTGATGATGTTGACACCACAAAGGGACCATAGAGAGGCAGATAATTTCATGTGATGATGTTGACACCACAAAGGGACCATAGAGAGGCAGATAATTTCATGTGATGATGTTGACACCACAAAGGGGACCATAGAGAGGCAGATGATAGTTTGCAGAAAGCTCCATCATCTACCTTTACTACAGTGCCTCTTCAGGGGTGGTGTAATTCTTGACATCCCTGGTGACAGTATGTGTCCCTGCGGAGAAGCAGAGCAGGACACGGCCTACGTTCTGCAGAACTGTGGGAGCCGCCGGCTGCTGAGGGAAGAGATCTGGCCAATACCGTAGCCCCTCCCAGACAAGCTGTACGGGTCTGTGGACACCCTGCAGAGGACCGCCAATTTCGTCTCAAGCTCTGGACTCCAAGTTTGATCGGCGATCGACAAACAAACAAACAAACTGTATGGATGACATCCTCACTCTTTGTTTTTTAAAAACATACAAAGAACATCCACTGTTGTTGTGTTTTAATCACGCCTGCGAGAAAACAAAACAGTAGCAGTCTTAATTATAGCAACAGCAACAGCAACAACAACACAACAATTAACAACAACTGAACAAAATATCCAACCCATTCCATCGCCTGTTGGAGAAACATACAAAGTCTGACACGGTCTGTTTCAAATTTCTACTAGCAAGGCTGAAGAACATCCACTGTTGTTGTTTTTAATCAAGCCTGCGAGAAAAGAAAGCAGCAGCAGTCTTAATTACAACAACAGCAACAACAACAACAACGCAACCTATGGCGATATTTTTCACGCCAGAGGGCAGTCAATGCACTAGGGGCTTATCACGCGATTTTCAACAACAACTGAACAAAATATCCAACCTATTCCATCGCCTGTTGGAGAAATATACAAAGTTTGACACGGTCTGTTACGAATTTCTACTAGCAAGGCTAGTCCCAGGACAGAGACTGTAGAAAGACATAAGTTCTTGTGATGACACGGACACCAGGATAGAATCCATAGAAAGTGAGATAATTTGCAGAAACCTCCATTATCTACCCCTTCCACGGTCCCCATCCTTGGGTCAGTCTTCATGCAGTTCTTTGCAGCAGCTTTATTTCTCTATTGAACTTCCTTTATATAACACCCACCTTTCTTCAAACAGAACAAAACCTTAACCAGCATTCATAAGCATAATTTCATTATCAGAAGTGTACACGATAATGGTCTTGCAACTAACAAATACCTCAGAAAAGGAGCCATTCAAAAACGCAAAAAGAGAGGGAGACACTAGCTCCAGGAAACTTACCACAGAAGGGGGCATAATTTAACATGCTGAAACCGAATCCGGGAAAGTTGTCGAGGAAAGGGAGATCATTTATCATGCTGAAACCAACTCCGGGAAAGTTGTCGAAGAAAGGGAGATAATTTAACATGCTGAAACTGACTCCAAGAAACTTTCCATACAAAGGGAGATAATTTCATATTCTGACAATAACTCCAGGAAAGTTGCCATAGTGAGGGAGATAATTTGCAACAAACTCCATTATCTACCCTTACTACAGCCTGCTTCCTTGGGTAGATCTCTTTACTGTTCTTAAATGTCCTTATACAGTCATCTTTTTTTCAGACAGTTGAAAAACAAACTAAATAGGAAAACCAGTAATGACAAAGGAAACACTCCATTGAAGGAAGAATGAATATGTTAGTTACGCTGTAATTAACTCTGATCTCAGGATAGGAGGCCATTAAAAAAAAGGGGGGGAGGGGATGAGTATGCTGACACTAACACCAATAAACTTACCATAGAAAGGAAGGTGATTTAACATGTTGACATTGACTCCAAGAATGTAGCTGTAGAAAGGTAAATAATTCAATATGATGACCCTGACACCAGGAAAATTGCCATAGAAAGGGAGTTAATTTGCCACAACCTCCATTATCTGCCCTTACTACAGCCTCCTTCCTTTGGGTCATTCTCATTGCAGCAGTTTTAATTTCCCTTACACACTTTTCCAGACAACTGAGAAAAAGAAAATTGGAAAACCAGTATGGTGGAAGTATGAACATGCATGGTAGCGACATCGCAATTAACATCGCAATTAACATTGATCTCAGGATATCAGGCCATTCAAAAAAAGGAAAAGCATTCAGTCTGCTAACTCTGACTCCAGGAATGTTACCGTAACAAGAGAGATAATTCAATATGATGGGGCTGACACCAGGAACATTGCCATAGAAAGGGAGATAACTTGCAGCAAACTCCATTTTCTGCCCTTACTACAGTCTCTTTCCTTTGGGTCAATCCCTTTACTGTTCTTCGCAGCAGTTTGAACCTCTCTTATACAGTCATCTTTTTTCAGACAGTTGAAAAGCAAATTAAATAGGAAAACCAACTATTACAAAGAAAACAATCTACTAGCAGAAGGATGAATATGTTAGTGACGCTGCATTTGACACCGATCTCAGGACAGGAAGCCATTCAAGAAAAAGGGACAAAATTGAGAAAGCCGACACTGACTATAAGAAACTTACCATAGAAAGGGAGATCATTTAACATACTGACACTGACCCCAGGACTGTTGCCGTGGAAAGGGAGATAATTTGATATGATTACAAAAGTTGCCATAGAAAGGGAGATACTTTTAGCATGCTGAAACTGATTCCAGGAAACTTGCCGTAGAAAGGGGGATAATTTAGCATGTTGGCACTGACACCAAGAAAATTGCCATAGTGAGGGAGATAATATGCAACAAATTCCATTATCTGCCCTTACTACAGCCTCCTTCCTTGGGTCATTATCTGCACAGTTCTTTGCAGTAGTTTGCATTCCCTTGTCACAGTCATCTTTTTCAGACAGTTGAAAAACAAACTAAGCAAGAAGACAAGGAATGAGAAGGAAATAAACTCCACTGGCGGAAGTGTGAATACTATGATATTAGTGATACTGCAATTAGTGATTAGTAATTAGTAATACAGCAATTAACACTGATCTCAGGAAAGGAAGCCATAAAAAAAACAGTTTCAGTCTGCTGACATTGAATCCAGGAAAGTTGCCATGAAAGGGATATCGTTTAACATGTTGACGCTGACACCATGAAGATTGCCATAAAGAGGGAGATAATTTGCAACAAACTCCATCATCTGCCCTTACTACAGCCTCCTTCCTTTGGGTCAATCTCCACACAGTTCTTCGCAGCAGTTTCAGTTTCCTTATACAGCCATCTTCCTTCAGACAGTTGAAAAACAAACCAAATAGAAAAACCAACAATGACAAAGCAACAACTCAATTGGCGGAAGAATGAATATGGTAGTGACACGGCATTCAACATCGATCTCAGAAAAAGAGTTCATTGACACAAAAAGAGGAATAAATCAGACTCTGACACTAACTACAAGAAACTTGCATAGAAAGGGGGACCATTTATCATGCCGACGCTGACACCAGGAAGATTGCCATAAAAAGGGAGATAATTTGCAACAAACTCCATCATCTGCCCTTACTACGGCCTCCTTCCTTTGGGTCAATCTCCACACAGTTCTTCGCTGCAGTTCAAGTTCCCTTATACAGCCATCTTTCTTCAGACAGTTGAAAAACAAACCAAATAGGAAAGCCAGCAATGACAAAGAACCAACTCCACTGGAAGCCTGAACATGGTAGGGGCACTGCAATTAACACTGATCTCAGGAAAGGAAGTCATTCAAAAAAGGAACAAGATTCAGTATGCTGACACTGACACCAAGAAAATTGTCGTAGAAAGGGGGATAATTTAACATGTTGGCTCTGACACCAAGAAACTTGCTATAGTGAGGGAGATAATATGCAACAAATTCCATTATCTGCCCTTACTACAGCCTCCTTCCTTGGGTCATTATCTGCATAGTTCTTTGCAGTAGTTTGCATTCCCTTGTCACAGTCATCTTTTTCAGACAGTTGAAAAACAAACTAAGCAAGAAGACCAGGAATGAGAAGGAAATAAACTCCACTGGCGGAAGTGTGAATACTATGATATTAGTGATACTGCAATTAGTGATTAGTAATTAGTAATACAGCAATTAACACTGATCTCAGGAAAGGAAGCCATAAAAATCCATTTCCAGTCTGGAATTAACACTGATCTCAGGAAAGGAAGCCATAAAAAACAGTTTCAGTCTGCTAACATTGACTCCAGGAAAGTTGCCATGAAAGGGATATCATGCTGACGCTGACACCAGGAAGATTGCCATAAAGAGGGAGATAATTTGCAATAAACTCCATCATCTGCCCTTACTACAGCCTCATTCCTTGGGTCAATCTCCACACAGTTCTTCGCAGCAGTTTCAGTTTCCTTATACAGCCATCTTCCTTCAGACAGTTGAAAAACAAACCAAATAGAAAAACCAACAATGACAAAGCAACAACTCAATTGGCGGAAGAATGAATATGGTAGTGACACGGCATTCAACATCGATCTCAGAAAAAGAGTTCATTGACACAAAAACAGGAATAAATCAGACTCTGACACTAACTACAAGAAACTTGCATAGAAAGGGGGACCATTTATCATGCTGACGCTGACACCAGGAAGATTGCCATAAAAAGGGAGATAATTTGCAACAAACTCCATCATCTGCCCTTACTACAGCCTCCTTCCTTTGGGTCAATCTCCACACAGTTCTTCGCAGCAGTTCAAGTTCCCTTATAAAGCCATCTTTCTTCAGACAGTTGGGAAAAAAACCCAAATAAGAAAACCAGCACTAACAAAGAACCAACTCCACTGGAAGCCTGAACATGGTACATTCCTTGGGTCAATCTCCACACCGTGCTTCGCTGCAGTTCAAGTTCCCTTATACAGCCATCTTTCTTCAGACAGTTGGGAAAAAAAACCAAATAAGAAAACCAGCACTAACAAAGAACCAACTCCACTGGAAGCCTGAACATGGTACATTCCTTGGGTCAATCTCCACACCGTGCTTCGCTGCAGTTCAAGTTCCCTTATACAGCCATCTTTCTTCAGACAGTTGAAAAACAAACCAAATAGGAAAGCCAGCAATGACAAAGAACCAACTCCACTGGAAGCCTGATCGTGGTAGGGACACTGCAATTAACACTGATCTCAGGAAAGGAAGTCATTCAAAAAAGGAACAAGATTCAGTATGCTGACACTGACACCAAGAACATTGTCGTAGAAAGGGGGATAATTTAGCATGTTGGCGCTGACACCAAGAAAATTGCCATAGTGAGGGAGATAATATGCAACAAATTCCATTATCTGCCCTTACTACAGCCTCCTTCCTTGGGTCATTATCTGCACAGTTCTTTGCAGTAGTTTGCATTCCCTTGTCACAGTCATCTTTTTCAGACAGTTGAAAAACAAACTAAGCAAGAAGACCAGGAATGAGAAGGAAATAAACTCCACTGGCGGAAGTGTGAATACTATGATATTAGTGATACTGCAATTAGTGATTAGTGATTAGTAATACAGCAATTAACACTGATCTCAGGAAACGAAGCCATAAAAAACCATTTCCAGTCTGGAATTAACACTGATCTCAGGAAAGGAAGCCATACAAAACAGTTTCAGTCTGCTAACATTGACTCCAGGAAAGTTGCCATGAAAGGGATATCGTTTAACATGCTGACGCTGACACCAGGAAGATTGCCATAAAGAGGGAGATAATTTGCAATAAACTCCATCATCTGCCCTTACTACAGCCTCATTCCTTGGGTCAATCTCCACACAGTTCTTCGCAGCAGTTTCAGTTTCCTTATACAGCCATCTTCCTTCAGACAGTTGAAAAACAAACCAAATAGAAAAACCAACAATGACAAAGCAACAACTCAATTGGCGGAAGAATGAATATGGTAGTGACACGGCATTCAACATCGATCTCAGAAAAAGAGTTCATTGACACAAAAAGAGGAATAAATCAGACTCTGACACTAACTACAAGAAACTTGCATAGAAAGGGGGACCATTTATCATGCTGACGCTGACACCAGGAAGATTGCCATAAAAAGGGAGATAATTTGCAACAAACTCCATCATCTGCCCTTACTACAGCCTCCTTCCTTTGGGTCAATCTCCACACAGTTCTTCGCAGCAGTTCAAGTTCCCTTATAAAGCCATCTTTCTTCAGACAGTTGGGGAAAAAACCCAAATAAGAAAACCAGCACTAACAAAGAACCAACTCCACTGGAAGCCTGAACATGGTACATTCCTTGGGTCAATCTCCACACCGTGCTTCGCTGCAGTTCAAGTTCCCTTATACAGCCATCTTTCTTCAGACAGTTGAAAAACAAACCAAATAGGAAAGCCAGCAATAACAAAGAACCGACTCCACTGGAAGCCTGATCGTGGTAGGGACACTGCAATTAACACTGATCTCAGGAAAGGAAGTCATTCAAAAAAGGAACAAGATTCAGTATGCTGACACTGACACCAAGAACATTGTCGTAGAAAGGGGGATAATTTAGCATGTTGGCACTGACACCAAGAAAATTGCCATAGTGAGGGAGATAATATGCAACAAATTCCATTATCTGCCCTTACTACAGCCTCCTTCCTTGGGTCATTATCTGCACAGTTCTTTGCAGTAGTTTGCATTCCCTTGTCACAGTCATCTTTTTCAGACAGTTGAAAAACAAACTAAGCAAGAAGACCAGGAATGAGAAGGAAATAAACTCCACTGGCGGAAGTGTGAATACTATGATATTAGTGATACTGCAATTAGTGATTAGTGATTAGTAATACAGCAATTAACACTGATCTCAGGAAACGAAGCCATAAAAAACCATTTCCAGTCTGGAATTAACACTGATCTCAGGAAAGGAAGCCATAAAAAACAGTTTCAGTCTGCTAACATTGACTCCAGGAAAGTTGCCATGAAAGGGATATCGTTTAACATGCTGACGCTGACACCAGGAAGATTGCCATAAAAAGGGAGATAATTTGCAATAAACTCCATCATCTGCCCTTACTACAGCCTCATTCCTTGGGTCAATCGCCACACAGTTCTTCGCAGCAGTTTCAGTTTCCTTATACAGCCATCTTCCTTCAGACAGTTGAAAAACAAACCAAATAGAAAAACCAACAATGACAAAGCAACAACTCAATTGGCGGAAGAATGAATATGGTAGTGACACGGCATTCAACATCGATCTCAGAAAAAGAGTTCATTGACACAAAAACAGGAATAAATCAGACTCTGACACTAACTACAAGAAACTTGCATAGAAAGGGGGACCATTTATCATGCTGACGCTGACACCAGGAAGATTGCCATAAAAAGGGAGATAATTTGCAACAAACTCCATCATCTGCCCTTACTACAGCCTCCTTCCTTTGGGTCAATCTCCACACAGTTCTTCGCTGCAGTTCAAGTTCCCTTATACAGCCATCTTTCTTCAGACAGTTGAAAAACAAACCAAATAGGAAAACCAGCACTAACAAAGAACCAACTCCACTGGAAGCCTGAACATGGTACATTCCTTGGGTCAATCTCCACACCGTGCTTCGCTGCAGTTCAAGTTCCCTTATACAGCCATCTTTCTTCAGACAGTTGAAAAACAAACCAAATAGGAAAACCAGAAATGACAAAGAACCAACTCCACTGGAAGCCTGAACATGGTAGGGACACTGCAATTAACACTGATCTCAGGAAAGGAAGTCATTCAAAAAAGGAACAAGATTCAGTATGCTGACACTGACACCAAGAACATTGTCGTACAAAAGGGGGATAATTTAACATGTTGGCACTGACACCAAGAAATTTGTCGTAGAAAGGGGGATAATGTAACATGTTGGCACTGACACCAAGAAACTTGCCATAGTGAGGGAGATAATTTGCAACAAACTCCATTATCTGCCCTTACTACAGCCTCCTTCCTTGGGCCATTCTCTTTGCAGTTCTTTGCAGTAGTTTGCATTCCCTTGTCACAGTCATCTTTTTCAGACAGTTGAAAAACAAACTAAGTAAGAAGACCAGGAATGAGAAGGAAATAAACTCCACTGGCGGAAGTGTGAATACTGTGATATTAGGGATGCTGCAATTAACACTGATCTCAGGAAAGGAAGCCATAAAAAAACATTTCCAGTCTGGAATTAACACTGATCTCAGGAAAGGAAGCCATAAAAAAACATTTCCAGTCTGGAATTAACACTGATAGCAGGGAAGGAAGCCATCAAAAAACATTTTCAGTCTGCTGACATTGACTCCAGGAAAGTTGCCATGGAAGGGATATCGTTTAACATGTTGACGCTGACACCAGGAAGATTGCCATAAAAAGGGAGATAATTTGCAACAAACTCCATCATCTGCCCTTACTACAGCCTCTTTCCTTGGGTCAATATATACACAGTTCTTTGCAGCAGTTAGAATTCTGTTGAACCTTCACTTACTACAGTCTTACCCCATGAAAAATATCACCTGATGTCGTTGATGGTGCAGTTGATTACTTGAGTAACACACGTAGCATTGTTCAGTCTGTCACTATGGACAAAAGAAATGTTGGACAAATCGAGCTGCACACCAATCTTCCATAACATAAGGGATCTTATTTTAGCTCGTAGGCTTAAACGTGTTTTCAGAGCTCCCCAAACAAAACAGAACAAAATCTAATATAGACGACCCCCAAATTAAGGCACACAATTCAATATGAGTCTGACTCCAGGAACATTGTCATAAAAGGGGAGATAATTTGCAGCAAACTCCATTATTTACCCCTTTTCAACCTCCATACTTTGGAGCATTTTCCTTACTGCTCTTTGCAGCAACTTTGTTTCTCTATTATCTTCCTTTCAAAAATTCATCTTTCTTCTTCGTTTGATCTTCCACCTTCATTTTTCTTCAGTTAAATCATCGGATGTTGAAGACAGCGCAGCTGGTTGCTTGGGACATCTTAGTCCAAAAACGCAAGCAAAACTAGCAACAACAGCAAACATTTTAAAACTCTCAGTATAGCAGATCAATCTGTTATTGTTTTGCGGTGTAGCCGGACCATTAAAAAAGAGAGGAAAAATCAGCATTTTGTTGACATTGACACAGAGGAAAGTTGCCATAGTCAGAGAGATGATTTGCTACAAACATTATTATCTGCCCCGACTACGGTGTCTTTACTTAGGCCGTGCGCCAAGGTGATTCTCTGCAGCTCTGATGACTGTCTGTTGGCGCATGGGGGAAACTAACTACCCCTAAGACTACACGCAGCACAGAGACATGCAATGCTTCACATTGTGAGAGAACTTCAGCAACATCCACTCTGGCTTGGAGCAACCTCATCCCAACAGAACAGTCAGGAAAAAGAGATGGGGGAAATCAGCACAGCAAAGGAGAAACATGAGACGCCAAGAGCCACAGTCACTGGCACTCAGAATACCCCACTTTCCAGACAAGCCTATTCTGCAGCCATCTCTGAACGCATCGCACTCGTTCTAACTAAACCCTGATCAGAAGTCATGATCATTTGCAACACCAGTGGATTTTCAACAACAAATAAATTATTGCAACCAAATCTTCTCAAGCCGCATCGGAGGAAGAGTCTACGACTCGAAACGTCGTGTGTTTCCCTCTCCCAGGTACCTTTCATCACCTTGAATGTATTCTTACTAACGGATAAGCATCTACATGCAGTCTCTTCTCGTCTTCACATGACGTTGACTCTAACAAAAAAGGACCACGAAAATGGAGGTAACTTATGATGATGATGACAATGACTCCTGGAAAGGATACCATAGAACGGGAGATAATGTAATGCAAACTCAATCATCTACCCTTACTACAGTACCACCCCCCCCCCCCCCCCCCCGCCCCTTGGGTCTATTTTTATTATATCCACACGTGCCCAACTTCAGTGTGTGTGTGCTGAGATTTCCTTAGCAAGATTAGCCTTATCATCTCCAACTTTCAGATGAATCATACCTTATTTTAAACAACTACAATATGTCAGGATCATCTTCAAAATCCATTAACAAAAATCATAATCAATGACTCTACAGTCTCTGTCAGGTTCTTGATAACGCAAACGTGGCATAGAAATATAAATGATTCATGGTGGTGACGGTGGTTCCAGGAAAGAAGTTATAGAAAAAGAGAAAATTTATGACAACCTCCATCATCTGCCCTTTTTATACCTTTGTTCATCGTGTCCATTCATTGTAGCTGTAATGACCAGCACAGTTGATTTAGGCATGAAGCCAAGTTCATTCTGACACCCGTATGCATGCATGGACATACAGGTGCACAGACACACCGACACAAAAGCAAACTACAAAACGACATAATGTAGTATGATGACACTGATTCCAGAAAAGTGACAATAGAAAGGGAGATAATTTATTACAATCTCCATTATCTGCCCCACTACTGCCACCTTCCTGGGGTCAATTTCCAGTATCGTCCACAAGCCTCAGTGTGTGCTGAAGATTCCTTCCTGGGGTCAATTTCCAGTATCTTCCACCAGCCTCAGTGTGTGCTGAAGATTCCTTCCTGGGGTCAATTTCCAGTATCGTCCACCAGCCTCAGTGTGTGCTGAAGATTCCTTCCTGGGGTCAATTTCCACTATTGTCCACAAGCCTCAGTGTGTGCTGAAGATTCCTTCCTGGGGTCAATTTCCAGTATCTTCCACCAGCCTCAGTGTGTGCTGAAGATTCCTTCCTGGGGTCAATTTCCACTATTGTTCACCAGCCTCAGTGTGTGCTGAAGATTCCTTCCTGGGGTCAATTTCCACTATTGTCCACCAGCCTCAGTGTGTGCTGAAGATTCCTTCCTGGGGTCAATTTCCACTATTGTTCACCAGCCTCAGTGTGTGCTGAAGATTCCTTCCTGGGGTCAATTTCCACTATTGTCCACCAGCCTCAGTGTGTGCTGAAGATTCCTTCCTGGGGTCAATTTCCACTATTGTTCACCAGCCTCAGTGTGTGCTGAAGATTCCTTCCTGGGGTCAATTTCCAGTATCGTCCACCAGCCTCAGTGTGTGCTGAAGATTCCTTCCTGGGGTCAATTTCCAGTATCGTCCACCAGCCTCAGTGTGTGCTGAAGATTCCTTCCTGGGGTCAATTTCCAGTATCGTTCACCAGCCTCAGTGTGTGCTGAAGATTCCTTCCTGGGGTCAATTTCCACTATTGTCCACCAGCCTCAGTGTGTGCTGAAGATTCCTTCCTGGGGTCAATTTCCAGTATCGTCCACCAGCCTCAGTGTGTGCTGAAGATTCCTTCCTGGGGTCAATTTCCACTATTGTCCACCAGCCTCAGTGTGTGCTGAAGATTCCTTCCTGGGGTCAATTTCCACTATTGTCCACCAGCCTCAGTGTGTGCTGAAGATTCCTTCCTGGGGTCAATTTCCAGTATCGTTCACCAGCCTCAGTGTGTGCTGAAGATTCCTTCCTGGGGTCAATTTCCCCTATTGTCCACCAGCCTCAGTGTGTGCTGAAGATTCCTTCCTGGGGTCAATTTCCAGTATCGTTCACCAGCCTCAGTGTGTGCTGAAGATTCCTTCCTGGGGTCAATTTCCACTATTGTCCACCAGCCTCAGTGTGTGCTGAAGATTCCTTCCTGGGGTCAATTTCCAGTATCGTCCACCAGCCTCAGTGTGTGCTGAAGATTCCTTCCTGGGGTCAATTTCCAGTATCGTCCACCAGCCTCAGTGTGTGCTGAAGATTCCTTCCTGGGGTCAATTTCCAGTATCGTCCACCAGCCTCAGTGTGTGCTGAAGATTCCTTCCTGGTTCCTTAGAAGGATGATCCTCAGACTCATGGCAACCTTGCCCAGCATCTAATTAGACGTCATGATTGTCTTTAACATCGACAGACGAACAAGATTGTTAATGACAAAGAAGGAAATGGGCATACAAATATTTAATCGGGTGACAGTGACTCCAGTAAAAGGGGATAGAGAAAGGGGCATAATTTGTACCAAACTATATTATCTACCCTTACTACAGCCTCGATCCTTGAACCGATTTCCTGAATCTCCCGCACTTGCTCAAATTCAGTGTATGCTGAGATTTCCTGTGCATGATCAATATCATCATCAGCAACCTTAAGACACATCATACCTTCGTGCAACGACTAAAAGACGTCATGGTTATCCTCAAAGTCCATGAACGAATAACATCATCAGTAACTCTACAGATACCTTCATGAATCTGGTGACTCTAACTCTGAAACTGGAGCGACACAGAAGGAGATATCTTAACATGATGATAATCGATCCTTGGGAAAACAATCATGCAAAGAGGAGCAGTTTAATGCGATGACGATGACACCAGGAAATTTGCCATAGTTAGGGAGATTATTTACCACAAACGCCATAATCTACGCTTACTACAGCACCTTTACCTGGGTCAGTTTCCATTATTTCCCACACTCAGTGTGTGTGCTGAAGGTTCCTTCGCATGGTCACCCTCATCCCCAGCCACTTTCAGACTCCGCTCAACAACTCTGTAGACGTCAGGGTCGAATTTGAAACCCTTGAGTGAAGATTATCAACATTGACTTCACAGACTCTGGTAGGTTTCTGATGATGCGAAGTGGCCATGAAAAGAGATGTAATTTAGTATGATGACAGAAAGAGAAAGAAAGGATGTAAAATTGAGATCATGTATAATGGTGACAGTGACTTGAACAAGAGAATATAAAAGAAGAGATAATTTATGACAAACTCCGTTATCTGCCCCTTCTATATTCCTTTTCCATGTCTCAATTTCCATAATTTCCAGCACGTCCTAAGCTTACGTATGTGTGTTGAAATTTCCTTTGCAGGATCAGCTTCTTCATCAGTTATCTTCAAACTCATCATAGTCCGATCAACATCAATTTGGACGTCATGATCATCCTCACAATCCACGAACTGAGAACACTATCAATGACGTGGCAATCTCTGACAGCTTTCTGACGACGCTAACACTATCAAGGATGCCATAAACGGAGACATAAATTCAACACAATGACGCCGGTTCAGTCTCGGAAGAGGGAGAGGTCGTGAC
>JAGGCT020001069.1:22500-55000 GCA_017654935.2 Phymorhynchus buccinoides | reverse complement strand
AGAGACGACAATGCCCAAGTGAATGAGTCATTGCGCTGGGGCAGAAAGACATAGAAACGCAGTGTTCACCCCATATATATACTAACTCTGATCTCCAAGATGCATTAGTGAAATCCTTTCCTTGATTGTATTAATCGTAGGGTGCTGATACGAGTCAACAGCTTCCTAATGGATAATGATTAAAATGGGCCTGATCCTTTCGTTCTTCTTGTGATCAGATGACCATATATCCCCTCCCCTCTGCGTTCTTATTTATTCACTATGCACCATTTGACACCACCGCCACTCTCCCTCGTGCCTACAACCTTTTGTCTTTACTTCACTCCCTCCCCTACTGTCCCACCCCTTCTGTAGCTATCTGTTTTGCCAGTGGCCACGAAATGTCCTTCAATTCTAACTTTTAGAACAATAGTAATAATATAAGAATGTTATATAATAAATAATATTTATATGAAACTGTCCTCAAATATACGATTTTTTCACGTATATAATATAATATAATATAATATAATATAATATAATATAATATAATATAATATAATATAATATAATATAATATAATATAATATACGTGGCAAAAACAACGTATATTTGAGGACAGTTTGAAAAATGAAATGGAACGAAAATCATGTGAATGCCTTATCATCCACTGAATTTCATCGCAATCTGTTCATAATCTGTTGTTTGTTTTAGACATTCAGACAGGCACACACACACCGATAGACAGACAGAGAGGCAGATAAACAGACCAATAACACGTAGTACTCTCGTTGAACATATAACTAGAAAGCACGGACACGGTGAAATCCCACGCTGAGAGACAATTCAGTTGTTGTTGTTTTTAAGTCAGCCAACTTCACGTGTTCTAAATAAACGTATGTTTAAAATGTCTGTGTCTGAACATGGATCCACATGTAGATAATTTACTCCTATGACACAGATATCAAGACAGACAAGCAAACAAACAAACAGCATGACCTCTTAGTGGCTGTGCAAAGGTCACACAGTCCAGGGTACTTATCATGTCACGAGCCAGCTTCAGTCGCAGAAGTGACAGTATTATTGGAGCGACAGCTATAACACAGTCATATCTGTATTTCAGTGCAGGACTTTGTTCCTCAACATCTATCTCGATCAAAAAGGTTCTGTTGTTGTTGTTGTTGTTGTTGTTGTTGTTGTTTTTTTTGAACTATGCATTCGGTGTAATGTTTTGTTGTTGTTGTGTGTGTGTGTGTGTGTGAGAAAGATAGTGCGTGTGCACGTGTGTGTGTGTGTGTGTGTGTGTGTGTGTGTGTGTGTGTGTGTGTGTGTGTGTGTGTGTGTGCGTGTGCGTGCGTGTGCGTGTGTGTGCGTGCGTGTGCGTGCGTGCGTGTGCGTGTGCGTGTGTGTGTGAGAAAGATAGTGCGTGCGTGTGCGCGCGTGTGTGTGTGTGTGTGTGTGTGTGTGTGTGTGTGTGTGTGTGTGTGTGTGTGTGTGTGTGCGTGTGCGTGCGTGCGTGTGCGTGCGAGTGTGTGTGTGTATGTGTGTGCGTGCGTGCGTGCGTGCGTGCGCGTGCGTGCGTGCGCGTGCGTGTGTGTGTGTGTGTGATCAATATTTATCTATTCATTCATTCATTTATCTAGGCATATTCATTTATTTACCTATTTATTAGCATTTCTGTTCATGTGCATGCTTTTATATGTTTTGTTTAACATTTGATGTATTTCAAAACATTTCTCAAATAAAGTAAAATTATATTTTCTACAGAGCACCACCCAAAGAACAGATGGACCTTCTGTGTTGTCTGTATTGTCACTGGGATGCAGGGGCGGTTTGTTTGTTTGTTTTTTGTTTTTTAATTTAGTATTTTTCTGTCATCGTCGTCATCGTCGCTTTGCAATTACATTTGCTGCAAGGGTCACAAAAAAAGGATGCTGATGAGGAATAGTACAAAGAATTTCCAGTTCAGCTAGGTTACAATTTAGGTATACCATTAAAAAAAAAAGGACGTTTGTCATTCCTTTTAAACAAGAAACTGAAACAGACTGCAACGTCACTGGGACATGCAACCAACAAACAGGCACACAACAAGTGTTAAGTGACATTATGATTATATTCACAAAAGCACAAAAGCAGCAGTTGTCTGGAGATCCTTCATACAGGTTTCCGTGCAGCTTCTCTCTCAGCGGGGTTGGGTCTGGCCAACCTCTGGAAGACTTCAATATCGTTCAAGATTTTTGAAAATCTAATATACACGAATCAACCACATCCTTATAATGTCTAAGGACGACAGAATTATAAAATATTGAATCTTCGTGACAAGGACAACCCCCGCATAACTATGCAAAGCATAACAACATTTTGATGTAGCCTTGGTGTTCTAGTCTATGTTAATTGGTCTGACACAGCCGGTTTTGTTTGTTTGTTGAAGTTGAGAGATGAGTTAAACTTGAGCACTATGTCAAAGAAACGGGCTTCGGATGAACTGTATGGCCTAATTTGGTCGTCGTTGTTGATGGCGGATTTCTGTTTATCTCACTGTTTACTGCTTTGTTTATGGGTGTGTTTCTCTGTGTTGTCCGATAACGAGACGAAACGTTGTACGTGTAAATGGCAATTCAATTGTATGGAGACTTTGGAGAGTTGTAATAGAGCATCACCTCAAAAACAATCCATTAGACTCAATCATTAGGCTCCAGTTTAGGGAGGGTGAGGGGGAAGAAGAAGGAAGGGATGTATGGTGGTGGAAGGGTATAACATCAAAACCATCCAATTCAATTTGGATTGAAATTGGGACAATGTTCACATAGAGAAACAGGCGGGGGGGGGGGGGGGGGGGGCGCGCGTGCCCGCGTGTGTGTGTATGTATGTATGTGTGTGTGTGTGTGTGTGTGTGTGTGTGTGTGTGTGTGTGTGTGTGTGTGCATGCGAGCGTGCGTGCGTGCGTGTGTGTGCGTGTGCGTACGTGTGCACGCGCGCGTGTGTATGTGTGTGTGAGAGCGTGCGCGTGCACGTGCGTGACAGTAATTTATTTAAAAAAGAAACTGTAGATAAATAATGAGCTGCATGGGCGGATATTCTTCTTTTTCTTCTTCTTCTTCTTCTTCTTCTTCTGCGTTCCCAGGCCATATGGACATAATGGGTGAGGAACGTATGTATCCTGTTTTCAGTTTTCATTGGTCTCTCCGCTGCAGTCAGCCGGCACATTCCGGTTTCGGAGAAGTTCAATGATATATTTACTTATGGGCCAACAAGACAGAAAAAATAGTAGATAAGCTTAATAGTAAGAAAAGGAAAAGGCAGAGTCAAAGAGAGTGATAGATTAGAGGAAGATGCAGCACAGAACTTCCAGAAGTTTGTAGAACTATTTGTGCTGAAAGACACACACACCTACACACCCCAGCATCCCCACGGGGGAGGGCGGAGATTCATTTTATTTTTTACTCCCAAGAAAGGGTTTTAGTGTCCTCTTGATCTAAGGTTATTCCATTCTAACAATAGCTCCTCTGTTGTCAATAACATTAATTCACGTGTGATCTACTGTCACACAGCTTTTATCATTAGTCCTTAAGGGGGAATTAACACTCTGATAATCCAAAATGGGCCACTGATTATTTGACTCCACACACTGATTGAGTGAAATGGTAAACAACGGATAACATTGATACCCCGCACTTGTGACAGCTCGTTGTATCGCTGATAAGTCAGTTTTCTCAACTCCCCAGTCCCCAACTCGGATAATAGGACCAATGTTGATACAGGCAAGAAGAGGGCAATGATATGGTCGTAGTGTTTATCTTCGAGCTAGATGTTCATATTTGACACGATTGTCAAGATCAAGAGGCAACGTCCATTTTTCTCAATAAAATAGAAAGCCTACTTGCATTAAGCGTGTCCCGTCACATTATAAAAGAGTTCTTTTAAAGTAAAACTGCTCCAATGAATAATTAATAACAGACCAGAAACAGATTGTGTGTACTGCAAAACGCCCTAGACATCCTAGACATCTCTTAAAGGAAGTAGTCTTCTGTTTTATATTTTGTATGCTATAATTTAAACGTTATTTCTGATACAGGCCAGGATCTAGCCCCCACCCCTCTGCCCAATCATGTACCTTATACAAGGGTGAAATGTAAGAAAATGACTCGATGTTTGCCTTAATAATTACTAAATGACTCGATGTTTGCCTTAATAATCACTAAATTGCGAATTTTCGCGGGGGCTTCGCCCCCTAAACCCCAACACGGACACTGACCCATAATCCTAAACCTATGCAGCTCCTTGGACCCCCGGCGGAAACCCCCCTTTACGAATCACTTGTTCCAACCCTCTAATATAATTTCGCTCTAAAATTATTATACTATCTTCATAAATTTTAGTTTCTAGAGATATGTTTAAACAGACTGAGAGGGGAGCTTAGCTTGATAACAGTGTCACAAAAAAAAACAACTTTTTAAATTGCAGTAGAAACGTCTCTCCTTGCCTCTGCTGTATCTCACTGATTTCCAGTGTGTTTATTCATTTGTTTCTCTGTTTTGCCCCTTAACAAGACGATTAACAAGACGATTGTTACGTACACAGATTGCAATGGCAATTGTATGGAACATTATGTACACCATCGCTGTAGAAAGTTTCTACACATTTATAATAAATTATGGACAATGTTTATCTTTGTTTGGGTCTCATATCTCTCCTGTTGCAAAGATGGTCAATTCGGATGTTCAGATTTCGATTGTGTAGGGGGGAAAGTGGGGCGGGGGTGTTTATAGGTTTGTTTCGATTTTGGAGACTGCTAAATTGGATCGAGCTTCTTTTTTTTTATTGAGGAATATGTGCGCACACTCGGTGTGTTTTTGAGAGAGAGAAAGAGAGAGAGAGAGAGAGAGATAGATAGATAGATAGAGAAAGAGAGAGAGAGAGAGAGAGAGAGAGAGAGAGAGAGAGAGAGAGAGAGAGAGAGAGAGAGAGAGAGAGAGAGAGAGAGAGAGAGAGAGAGAGAGAGTGCGTGTGTCTTGTGTGTGCGTGCATGTGTGCGTGCGTGTGTGTGTGTGTGTGTGTGTGTGGTGTGTGTGTGTGTGCGTGTGCGTGCGTGTGTGTGCGTGTGCGTGCGTGCGTGCGCGCGCGCGCGTGTGTCTGTGTGTATGCATACATACCCTTTATGAGTTTCAGGCAATCCTGGAGATTTGCACCCGGACAGAACTGTGTCTAAACTCAGTGACCACACATCATAATACAAAATAATTATGTGGATTGTTTTGTTTGGTTGGCTGATTGGGTTTGTTCTGTTCTGTTTTGCTTTTTGTTAATTAATCTGTTGTCGAATTTGGGCTACATTTACTTTTAGACTGGGTCTTCCTGGGAATGAAGGGTGATGAAATGAAGATGAGACAGCGTTCCCATGACGTGGCAGACTGTTGTGGACGATTCCAGTGTTGCCTGGCGGACTCTCAAGGCATTTGCACTGGGTTATTGTTTTAATTTTATAGTGAACAGTACATTATTATTTCCAACAGGATGAAGATGGATGGTGAGAAGAATGGTATTTTGGTATTTGGTATATTCTAGTCACAGAGACTAATCTCTGTGAAATTCGGGTTGCTCTCCCCCGGAGAGGGCGTCGCCGCAAGTGCAGCGCCTACCTTTTTTTTTTTGGGGGGGGGGCACAGTGTGAGGGTGTGTGGGCACACTTGGAAAACCTAGCTATCAATTTGGCCATACCAGGCAGCGGGATTTCGCTCTGCTCTTACCAACTTTCAAATGCCTTGGGATTTTTACGTGCGTAAAGCACACGGGTCAGACTAGCTTTAAGTCCCCATCCGAAGGACTCGACGTTCAGTTCGATTTTCCTGTCAAAATTGAAAGAAAGGGCGAGGCCGGGATTCGAACCCGGGTCACTCACAGTGCAGTCACGCATTACATTTTGGCAGGCGAAAGTCTTAACCACTCTGCCACCTTTCTCCCAATAAGAACAAGAACAAGAACGAGTAGCTGGCCTAGTATATCAGATGATGAAAATCCGTTTAACGTCCTCCGGTCTGAAACAGACACATATGGGACATTAGTAGATTTAAAGATGGTGAGAACGATCCTGGAGGCAATGCCCGGAGGCAGTGCAACTCCAGGAAAGTTTCGAATTTTTAATGATACAGATAGTATGTAAGCAAGTTTCAGCAAGTTTACCTAGTACATGTATATCAGTCTAAATTTACTCCTTATTACTATGTGGTGAATGTCGGCCATGATTGACTCATTAGCATACAATCACAAGAGTAGGTCCTGGTCACCTGTGATGTCCAGCTCTCCGTGTAGTGTCTTTGCACTGTACATGTTTACGGTGCAAGCGTGGGTCCAGTTTGTGTTGTTGGGTGGGATTTTTAACGTTAAGCCAAACCATAGAGAGAGTGGGTCCAATATAGTTGGTCACAGTTGTTTGAATGAACCTCGCGTGTCGATGTAATAGGTTACGCCATGGACACTACACATTGAGTGCCTAAATATAGAATCCGTGGTTACGCCAGACTTCGAAGCACCCGAAGAGGATTGGGGGTGGGGGGGTGAAGGGTGTGGGGAGAGGGGGGTGTCTTAACACTGGACAGACAAAGAGTGTGTAGTAGAAAGGAGAACGACAGTAGACTAAAGAGGGTGAGGAGGAGTTGGGGAGGGTAAAATCCCGGTGAGAGAGAGAGAGAGAGAGAGAGAGAGAGAGAGACAGAGAGAGAGAGAGAGAGAGAGAGAGAGAGAGAGTGTGTGTGTGTGTGTGTGCGTGTGCGTGTGTGGATGTGTGAGCATGTGTATGCGTGTGTATGTGTGTATGTGCGGTGTGTATGAGTGAGTGTAAGTATGCGTGTGTGTGTGTGTGTGCGTGTGTGTGTGCGTGCGCGCGCTCTTTACTACGTGTTGTCTGTGTCACTAGTATATGGGGGGTTGGGTGAAGGATGGTGACACGGCGTAAGTAAGGTAAGAATGAAGAATGACACAGTGATTGCCGTCTTGAATCAGAAAGAGAGGGAGAGATAGGGGGGGGGGGGAGAGAACAAAAGAGAGAGAGGAGACAATAAGAAAGAGAGAGAGACAATGAGAAAGAGAGAGAGAGAGAGAGGGGGGGGGGGGAGACAGAGAGACAGAGATAATGTGTACGTGTATGACTGGGTGGACACAGAGAGAGAGAGAAAAGTAGACAGGGACACAGAGAAACAAATAAAGCACATACGCACACACGCACGCACGCACACGCGCACGCACGCACACGCACACACGCACACACACACACACACACACACACACACACACACACACACACACACCTTCAGTCAATCTGATCTCAACATTTGTTTAATTATTCTCCTGACATTGTAGTTTGCCCTTCAAGACGACAATAAACAATACAAGGCTATATTATTCCTTACGTCCTCCCGGCCGAAGCCATATGGGACAAAACAATACAAGCATTGGATGCAGTTTTTAAGCCTCGTACAAAATTATAAAAGGTAATCAAATAAAAACGCATACAAAAATTCAAAATGATTAAATGTTACTCAGTACAAACAAAGATATTCTAAAGGGGAAGATAAGCATCCGGTCTCTTTTCCCTATATGAGTAGTGAGGACAGAAACACTGGTCATGTCCCTTTTAAACAGGACACATTTTGCACATCGATAGGCCAGTTGAATTCTCCGTTCAAATTCCAGTCTGAGTTTTTGGATAGCCTCCATTGTGAAAAGTGTACTGTCCCCACTAACGATAACTCTATCAGCCCGGTTCGCCGAGCTCTTAAGTAATCCATCTTACCCTTTTAGAATATCTTTGGTACAAACCCCTTCTCCCACAGCAAACATATAAGCTTACATGATACATATGGCGCGCCGAATGACCAAAACTATATCTAGTAGTTCGACAGAGTTTAACAACCCTATCGAACTGTTAGATACAGTTTATAAACTATAGCTAGCAGTTAGATAGAGTTTCAAAACTCTGTCGAGCAGCTAGATAGAGTTTCTCGTCGTAAAACTCCATCGAACGCGCCATTTTGATACTTTGTTTTTACAAAGCATTTCATTGGTAGATAGGACTAGTATCTTTGACTGTGACCTACACCTAGCCTAATAGGTGGCATTCTACGAAGTCGTTTAGTGGCTTCAATTACAGATGAAACGCCGGGAAGATTCGCTCGTTGAAATCGTTCAGCTGCCATGTTTGTTTGACTACATGTAGGGGCCTAGGCCTATCGTCTTATTCAAATTCACGGGTCACTGCCCTGCCAAGGCCACAAACTTGTTGCTGAAGCCATGTACCAATCAGAAATCGCGATAGAAAAACTATATCTCGATAGGGTTATTTTGTGGAAACCCTATCTAGCTGTTCGACAGAGTTTTAAAACTCTATCGAACAGCTAGATAGGGTTTTCAAACTCTATCGAACTGATAGATACAGTTTCGAAACTCTATCGAACAGCTAGATAGAGTTTTGTATCTTTGGCGCGCCATAGATACACAGTCACCTTTTGCTTTCTTCAAAAGTTGGCTTTGGATTGAAGCCCCCCCCCCCCTTCCCCCCCTCCCCCCCCCCCTCCCCCTCTTTGACTGACTTTGCTTATTGTCATGCTATATTTCTGCCTTACCGGTCCATTCTCCTGTCTTTTCTCAAGAAACGCTTCAAACTGTATCTCCAGTCGAAGACGGACATTCTGGGACTAACTGTTTCTCAGTTAGGCGCATAACGACAGCATGACGCATCTGCGCTCGTATGACGGGAAATTATCTGAGTGATCTAAGAAGAAGAAAGAAGATTGAAGTGAAAGTGAAATCATAAAGGATTTTGCAGTAGTAATGGAAAATCATTGAACAGAATCTGATTATCTTGTGTGGGCAACAATGACTCCCAAAATATGTTATTCGACTGGCTGTTTGTGTCGCAGCCTTGGGGTTGGTTGGCTTTTGGAGACCCCCCTGCAACTGCAACGAGAGCCCTACAGTGCCATGAGAAAGTGCAGCTGTTCTTTGGACAAGACGTCACCACAGCATACAAAGTGCAGCCCTCCAGAATAGTACTCTCTCTCTCTCTCTCACTCTCTCTCTCATTCACACACACTCTCTCTCTCCCTCTCAATTAGGCCATTTCCCCTAATGAAAGGGTGGGGTGGGGGAATATATAGAGATAAAAAAGATACAAATTATACAATCCAACATTTTTCATCATTTTCAACATTCAAAATTTGTTTAATCCAACATCCGACAATATATCCCCCCCCCCCCCCCCCTCTCCCCCTCTCTCTATCTCTCTTTCATTTTAATCTATTTGCTTACTATTCGCCTACAATTTGCCTAATATATGCTAGAAATGGTGTCCTCAATTTAATGCAAATTGTTACTTGTTACATACCCTATGATGCATTGATTTGCCCTGTTCTATAATGTATGTTTCCTTTATATACATGCGCGCTAGTGTGTAAGTATGGTTGCATGCTTGTATGCACGCGCGAGTATTAAAACATTATGCAAGTTTTATAAACCCTTATTTCAGCCAATCTATGTTTCATAATATCAACTGCTTTGCTACCTTTGTGTAATAGTATGCCTTGCCATGTTTGTGTGTTGTGTGTTAGTATATATATGTATCAAGGACAGATTGGAAGAATAGGCATTGCCTAAAATCTATATCCTTGGAAAATAAAGTTTAAGTTTTCAAGTTTTCAAGTCTTCTCTCTCTCTCTCTCTCTCTCTCTCTCTCTCTCTCTCTCTCTCCCTCTCTCTCTCTCTCATCTTAAATGCAACATATTCAAGTTCTTTTCGTTTATTGTCTATACTTTGTGCGCACTGCACCTCCTATGTTATAGACCGGGGGCCTGAAACATTAAAATTGTGTTCAATTGTTCAATTGTTCTCTCTCTCTCTCTCTCTCTCTCTCTCTCTCTCTCTCTCTCTCTCTCTCTCTTGTTGCCTAAAATCTATATCCTTGGAAAATAAAGTTTAAGTTTTCAAAGTTTTCAAGTTTTCTCTCTCTCTTTATTATTATTACTTTTTTTTCTGGCCCAACCACCCTGTTCCCATTTGATACGGGCACATGGCCTAGATCAAATAAAAACATTTTCAATTTTCAATTTCAATTTTTCAACTCTCTCTCTCTCTCTCTCTCTCTCTCTCTCTCTCTCTCTCTCTCTCTCTCTCTCTCTCTCTCTCTCTCTCTCTCTCACGAAGTCTTCTTTTTAGCGAACAAGCACAGTCGTGCATTTCTAATAATAATTCTATATTCTTAGCCACTAAGGCCTTGTTGCCTCTTCATTTACAGTTCGTTTCATTGAAATAAAAAACCCAATAATTTTGTAACTTCAACATGCATTTGACATACACGCAGCAATCTCGACACCTAAATGCCCTGTAGATGAAATTCACAGTTTCTTCAGAATTGGACATTATGTACTACTTTTTGTTTATAGGTATCTGTTTTAAACAGTTATACGGGCATAAAGGACACACAATATCGGTCAAACACATAATTGCTCCTTTGAATGGTTAACCTAGCTCGCCAATTTGACCGCCAGGTGGCATAACGCTCAAGTGGGGCTAATCCTCTCTATATTCTTAGTTGGGGATAAAGAGAGGGAGGGAGAGGGGGAGGAGTCCCTCCCTATCTCTCACTACTCCCAACTAAGAATATCGCGCGCTAAGCCCCTACTGGTTTGACTGCCCCCCTAGCGGTAAAATGCGCATCCTAAGTGGCTCATTCAATACGCACAGTATTGGTTTAAACAACTTTATTCAAATACCAATACAAGGAATTAAACAATAATGAGGTTGAGGGGGTAACAACAAGCAAATGCTTATGACGTACCCCCCCTACACAATACATAATGAGAAGGTGATCGATTCTCACCGAAGAAGAAAACCAAACCGCATTTTCATCAACATAATAAATAATTCATGCAAGACAAAACAACAAAAAGAAAACAACAAAGAGGTGTAAGACATAACCCAAAAAAGCAGCGCCTTTGTGAGCAGAAGAACGAAGAAAAGAAGAAAAACAAGGGCGTCGCCGAGCGGCAGACATGTCCGTCACCAGCAAAGCCACGCACTTGCGACACCCCGTAGCAGTCACATCCTGACACAAAATTGGAAGGGATTTTGTCTTCTAGTTCACGAGATACAGCTTGAAGAAGAAACATATAGCGCAAAGAAGGAAATTTCAGCTTTCAAGGTCACACTTCAAGGTCAAGATCAGCATGGTGATCATTTATGCTCGGATGTGTTCTTCTCTAGGGTATACAGTACCACACACAATCTGAAGCGCTTCTGTCAAGTACAAATGTGGAAAATATGGCTTAGAACCCAATTTGTAGACCCCTACCACTTTCAATGGCTACCGATCTCCCGGACCGTGACCTTGACCTTGATCGGTATGCCACCATCAGAACGGGTATAAGCCAAAGTACCTACATGCCAAATTTGAAGACTCTAACACCAACGGTGTGGGAGTTATGACCCCTTAAAGATTTTCGGTTTTCAAGGTCGTACGCCAAGGTCAAGGTCACGACGGCAAATGTTTTTGCGCGGATGCCTTCCTCGCATGGTGACACACCAGCACACACAATTTGACGCGATTCGGTCAAGCGGTTCGGGAGATATCCTTGGGACAGACAGAAAAAAACGGGGGGAAAACAACAACAAACAAACAAAAATACAAACCAGCCCATCGCAAAGTCCGATCACCTATGGTGACGGACAATCCGATCACCTATGGTGACGGACAAAAACAAAAAAACAACAACAACAAAATGAGAGACAGGAATAAACAACATAATAATTAATCATCTATGTAGCCGCCAGGGTGGGTTCATACCATGTCTCTCAAGAAACCTCATGAAGAACAAACAGAACAACAAAAAATGACAACACTTGAAAGAAGTTGAATGAGATGGACATAACTATATAAAACATGAAAACATGATGCACCTAATGTGACAGAAAAGTTTGCAAAGACAGTAGACGCACGGTATTGAGAGATGGCAATTCAGAATGATAATTGAATTAAAAAAGCAAAAGTAATGAACAGTAAAACTGCAGGTTTCTTTTCCAAATCCATAATCAAAATGTAAAAGTCAAAATCATTGCGCAATCAACAGGAAACTCAAACAAATAAAATGTACATCTTAATAAGTCACCATAACCACCACCACCACACATATGACCACCCAAAATAGAACAGGGATCGAAAGCTTACAACATTAATGTGGTCACAATTAGCATTAACTTTATTCAAGACTCGCGTACGCCCTTTTAATAATAATAATAATAACAACAACAAGCGGATCGCTGAGCGGCAGATGAGTTCCCGAGCGAGTGAACTTGGGCACATAACAGCAGCATGACGAATCTGCGCTCCAGTGACCAGAAACTGAGCAATTGCCAAAAAAACACCTTAACAAATAATAAATGTGTCAAAAATGTGTGGTTGTAAATGACCGGTTACAGATGGTCATATCAACAGACTATGACCGTTGTGACCTTTCTTGTACTAAATATTCAAAATGACCTTAAACCAATGCATCTGCACACCAAATTTGAACATTTTAAGTCCAACGATATGAAAGATATGACCACAACTAAGGTCAAACTTCAAGGCCAAGGTCAGCATCGTTATTATTTTTGTATGGGACCTTTTGCGGTCCATGATGCACTACCACAGTAAATTTGATGCGATTCTATGCAACACTTCTTGAGATACAGCTTTGGGGTTCAAACCCCGTGATTCGCGCACGCGCGTACGAGGGCGATTTATTATCATAATGATATAGCCCTTTTAACAGAAAATGTGGACCAAAAACCGCATTGAAATACGTGTAAACGTTCGCGAGATATAAACGATTAGGTGTTTGGGGGTTTGAACTCCTTAATCAGCAATGACCTTGACCTTAAAATAAAACTAAAGCAACCAGTCGATAGCTGATATCCTCTATAACTTGTACATTAAAAGTGATTGAAATTGAGTGAACGGTTTTAAGAAAACGCGGACGGACGGACGCACGTACCCACGCACGCACAGACGGTCGGACTGACGGATGAAACAAAAACAATACTTCCCGAAGCTTTGCTCGGGAACTAATGAACAATGCAGCAGCTTACATAGCGCATAATCTTCCTAAGCAACTCAATGCCCTTTCATTCATCATTCATACTACCAGCAACAAGATACACATTATCATGTGTGTTCCTGGTAAATTTCTAAAATCCTGCAAGATGCAGGGGCCCCCTGGAAGCTGAAGGAAAACAACAGTTTTCTGGATCCCATTAGCACCTTCGGGTGTTTCTATTTCATTATTTCAGGCTCTCGTTGCACTTTCACTGGTTAAACTTCATGACCTCTATAACCAGCAAAATGCATCTTCTCAAATTCTCATAATCTGGCGACGCCGGCTCCAGGCAATACAAAAAATCCTGAACTTCAGGACATCCTGAAAGCAGGAGCACCCATGCATTATACAAACATTCCTAAACGAGCAGCTCACGTATCATCACCATACATCTCTATGAAATGTTCACACTTTTACTTGAATGGCTGTAATCATTGGTTGACATTGGCCCGAAGTTGGGGCCAATAGTAAAGTGAAAGAGTTAGCTGTATGGCTTTGACTTTCTACACCAATGGAAAATATTAGCTTACAGCCTCGTCTTTCGTGAATGACACTGGCTCTAACAGCAGGATGCATTGCGCAGCTCTGTGCAGCAGACTTGGGCCACTTCAACAGACATTAGACATAACTGCTGTGTGTAACACACCAACCGTCATGTTTACTCTAATCTTTTCGAGTAAACAAAAGTCAAATTTCAAACTGAAAAACAAAGATTTAACGCCAAAAACCCCCCACAAAAACCACAAGTCACAAAGTTTCGGACCCAACCCTTTTTCAAGTTTTCGACTTGAATAAAATCCTTCTTTTGGGTTTTGAAATTCGACTTTTGTATAATCATTTTTTTAATTGATGATAACTCAGCAGTCGTCTACGTTCCTTCAAACAAAACATGAACAGATCAGTTTGGTGCATGTCATTCCTTTCTGAGGCTGAGGTCCCACATGTCGTGGATCATGTTGCACATGGCATGCAGCTCTTCTTCAGAATCATCTGCTAATGATCCTTTGCCCCCTTCTTCTTCAGCTCCGCGATCCTGCCCACAGCCACAGTATTGACTGGTGTCCTGTACGTGCTTTTCTTGAAGCGTGGTTTCCATTGGAACCTTAGAGTTCCCGTGAGCCATCTGCTCATCTTCAGCTGGACCCTTATCAGCGTCCTCTTTGTGTGCCCGACGCTGGAAAAGCTGTCCATGAGGAGTATCACTCATGGTCTTCATCAGTTCCTGGACAGTTTGTCTCAGGGCCTGTTTTCGCCTATGTGGGGGTCCGGTTCCAGCACTGGCCGACACAAATGTTAATGCGGTTTGTTTCAACAGCCTTGGGCTTGCCACTTTGAGAGCTTGCAGAAACCGTTCCCTCCTTTCCTGCTCTCCGTCTTCAACTGGCGCTGTCTGTGTGTCTCTGAACATCGCCAGTCGGTTGGATTCGCTGAGAGCACCGGCTTGATGGAATAAGTTCAAAACCTGAGTGTCCTCCTTGTCCAAGACTCTTTTCAAAAGTGACGAATTGTCCAATGGCTGGATGTAGATCTCGTGACTTACACCCGTTTTGAAAAGGACTCTGAGGACCTTACAGCAGAGGTCAGGTTTGAGATGGATCACTGCCAGGTCAGCTGGGGTGTGACCGTTACTGTCCACTGCTGTGAGGTCAGCCCCTTGGTCAAGCAGTCTCTCAATAACGTAATCGTGGCCATTCATGGCTGCCAGCATGAGGGGCGTACGCTGAAGTCTTGCTGTCCTCGCTTCCACGTCGATAGCAGGGCAGTCCAGCAACACATCGAACCACATGGTCACCCTGCGTTCACCAACTAAAAGTATCTTTCCGCAGACAGCACACGTAAAATCACCCTCAAAACATCGTGATCGTAATAACGCTTTGTGCAGGGGTGTTACGTTCTGATGCATACGAAAACGACCGACCGTTTCGTTGACAATAGAAGGGTCTAATTTCAACAATATGTTCATGACTCGAAGTCTCCATCCTTCTGTGGCTGGGCCAAACAGATCCAAATAATATTCGCGTGCTGGTTTCTTGACGTTGAAAGCAACAAAAGAGCGAAGATGGAGGTCTAGAGAGTTGATTACAGCATGCAAAGCAGCATGGCCTGACATTGCATTCATGTTTGTTGTTTTTACTTGACTGGGTGGTACCATGCCTCTGGATGAAATCACCTCATATGACGAGCAGCCTCCACAATCACACTCAATGCAAAACTTCAAGGATGCGCAAGTCCTATCATTTGTATGTGCAGTTTTCACATCAAGGTTGGGCTTGTGTTTCAAAAGATCTTCCAGACATACATTAATGGAATGCGGACTGCACATGGCACTCATCATCAGTGGTGTGAGGCCGTATTTATTTCCATCCACTTCCACAATCCCCGCGTTGATGTCCGCTCCATAGGCCAGCAACGCCTTCACCAAATCTCGATTGTTGTTCAGGACGGCAAAATGCAGAGCCGTCAGTCCATCATGGTTTTCGGCATTGATGAGATCCTGTGAAGAGCTTTCCAGCAGAGCATTTATCACCGAACTAGAGACCTTCCGAGCACAACAAGCCAGCATCAACGGAGTGTTGCCAGCACTATCTCTGGAGGTCAGAGACTCTGACTCATATTCTATAAGATTCAGAAATATGCATTTTTTAGCAGATCCCAGCAGAGCCAACACGTGGATCTCCTCGCACTTATAGTTGGGTTGCAGCATGGGGAGGTAGCAGGCTTGAGTGGCCATAGTTTGTTGTACGGTGAATCCTTGAGTAGAAACAGTGGGATCTACATCAGCCAGAGAGAACAGACAGGGAGACTTGCTGTCCTCGACAATGCACTCACATGTGTTATTCTCTGCTGGTTGGTCCATGTTGGGCACTAGTTTGTTCCGTTCAGATGCATGTTTGTCAAACAATTCTTTCTTTGCTGACTGCCACTCTTCCACACGGTCAGGCAAACCTGCAACAAACAACAAGGAAAGACTATGAAATAAACAGATTAACTGCATTAAGGGGCCTGTTGAATCTCAAAGAATTTGTGTTCCTTTCCTTCGGCTACTATTCTCTGGAATAATTTACCTGATGAAATTAAGCAGACCAACTCACTTAGCCTCTTTAAGCGTTTTCTGTGCAAAAATGAGAATGCAGTACCAAAGTGTTACTATCTTAACGACAGGACATCTGAAATTATGCTTTGTAGACTAAGACTTCAAATGAGCGACCTTAAGCACGACCTTTTTAGAAGACATATTACTAATGATCATAAATGCAGTTGTAGTAGTGACATCGAAGATGCTCGTCACTTTTTGTTGACATGCCCTTTGTTCCAAAATGCACGTGCTCAGACATTGGGTCTGCTACCTGAAGATATTAAAAACAAAGTTGACATTTTGTTGTTCGTGGAAAGGATAAAAACGTCGTTGAAAGCAAAGAAATCTTCTATGTAGTTGAAAAATTCATTTGTGTTTCCAAGCGTTTCTCACAAGATTAATTATGTCTATCCTTCTTTTTGTCCCTGGTGATATAGAAATTATGTTTACATAGATATTTTGTTACAGTGATATCTCGAGTTGCCCCATTTAACTAATTTAATTCCCTTTTCTTCAGTTTTGATAATGAATTAGTAATTCTTAGAATCATTTTTCATGACCTTCATATTCGTGTTTGATTACATTGTTCACTTTTTCCCGAAAGTTGCATAGATCATTATGTAGTGTGCTATTTACAAGTATATATACTCCTCACAAAAAGTCAAGCAACAAAACTTCTCACTGCAAATCCACTTTAATCATAAATTGGAGGTAATTATTTACTGTTGCGATTACATCTTCAATATTTTATTAAGTGAAACTGAGTAAATCACATAACAGATTCATCTCAATCTCAGGATACTAAGCAACAAAAGAAATGGGTGTCAAAAACAGGGGTGAAATAAAGCCAACTGCCAATTTCAAATTCAAAGATAGCAGTGCGCAAACAGTCCATAACATCATTAATAGCGAGTGTGACCTCCGTGGGCATGAATGCAGGCTTGGATGTGGCATGGCATTGAGGTAATGAGTCCGTCCAGGTGGATCTGTGGGATGACTCCTCATTCCCTAACCAGGTCTGCTTCTAAGGCATCCGGTGTCTGGGGTCTGGCGGGCATGTCATAATCAGCTCACCTAAGCATGTCCCATGCCTTGTTCAATCGGGTTGAGGTCAGGGAACTGGGGTGGCCAGTCAAGATGGGCGATGTTGTGGGTGTTCAACTCGTTGCTGATGACATGAGCCCTGTGACATGGCGCGTTGTCGTCCACAAAAACAAAGCTAGCATCATGCTATTTCATCAAGGGGATCACTTGAGGTCTGATGATGTCATTCAAGTAGTGCATAACGTTCACGGTGCCCCTCTGGATACGTCCTCCAGTCCAAATGCTACCCAGACCATCAGATTGCCACCTCCATAACGGGCATGCTCAGCAACAGCGAAGGCCAAACATCTCCCCCCAGGTCGTCTTCACACTTGCTGACGCCCATCATTGAAATCCAAACGCATCGTTTCACATTAAAAGCTAGCCCGTACATTTTCAAAGGGTGACAAACACCAATTTGATTTTGTTGCTTGACTTTTTGTGAGGAGTATATATATGTCTGACTTTCATCGATTGTAAAATGTGATGCAGCCTGTTGCTTGTACTGTTTATAAGTGTTGAGTACTTTTATAAACCTCGGCTGGTTGTACTCTTGTCTATATATTTTTTTTTCTTCTGCAAAACTGTGTTAATAAAACATTTGTTTAAACCAAAAAATTGGTCCAAACACTAATCCTTCAAAACGGCAATGTTGCCAATGGTCCAAATCAAGTAGTAACTTTAGATATTGGGCAAAGAATAACTAAAGCAAGAGTACTATCCCTTTAAGGTACAGCCTGTGTCTGTTAGGGCGTTTGGATGTGATTTCATGTGGTTTACTCACGCTTTGGTCAGTGTGGTCATTATGCGTAAATATATACATAAGAGTTTTATGCATTTTTAGAGTTGGACGTGGTCAGGGGGGGGGGGGTTGCTGGGGTTGCAGTCAAACATAAGTGGTTTGCTCATGAGTTGGTGAGTGTGGTCACAACCCATTGTATGCAAACATGTTGTTATGCGTTTTTAGGTACTCAGTAAACCGACCACCAAACAGACTGGTCAAAACTGTCCGTAATATTGAGGTGCCCGGTATACTGAATCACTCGAGGAAAAAAGCAACATATAAATTACGTGTATAATGAAAAGAACGACTTTATTTTATTGACAAACATTGACTAACGAAGTAAAGGAATGATTTTCACTCAACTTTTCCGTGATCTTTCCTTGACCTTGATTTTTCAAATTGCCTTTCCAGTGATTTTTGTCTTTAAAAATAGAGCCTGAATCTTTTCTTTGCTATTAAAAATCTCCGATCAGGGTGGTCGGGTTACCGAGTGGTAAATTACATTAGTTAATAGTGACTCAGACTGAGATTACTGTCCGTTGTCCTGAATAGCGGGGTGGTCGCTATAACGGAGAAACCCTTAGCCAGACTGGGTCTGTGACGGGTATTGTTTTTGTGTGTCTATATGTATGCATATTAATTTTCTCAAAAACTACTAAACGGATTATAATCAGATTGGATAAAGGGGTACGCAAGAGAAAAAGGAAGCTTCTTTTTTATAATAATAATAATAAATAATAATAATAATAATAATAATAATAATAATAATAATGACCTTGCTGGTTGTTCATAGATTTTATAAGAATGTGTTTTGTCCAAGCACAAATAATTCAACTGTTGTCAGCAATCAAAGCGGAACGAACTGCTCTAGGTATGGAACAAACAGTAAAACATTCCTTTAACAAATACAGTATAATATAACACATCTGACTGGTTAATTGCAACAAATTACATATTACCAGGGTCCCTGAAAACATAGAGATTATGCTTATCTATGCAGTAGACCTCTCAAATCACCCCCTAGAATCTCAAACCATGCGTGAAATTAAAATGATGATTCGTGCAGTTACTCGTTGTTTTTCAGTAAGCCAATTATTTTGCTTATAATTGTTTTAACCCTTTCACCGCCAATGTCGAGCTTTTGCACCACAATTACTTAATACCCATGTCATTAAAACCCTTGAAATCAGGGTCTGTTATTCAAAACTATTGTGTTACTAAATTTGGGCAGTAAGGTTTGACCCTATTCTAAATGTGTCACAAAGAAATCCCACAATATTGCAGACAAAATCTGTTTTGTAGCCAAGTAAGTCTAATGGAAATTTGTGGCTCAAAGATGGCTGGCGGTGAAAGGGTTAATCCATTGCTGGGCTTATGTATGCACCCACCACAAGCTGTAGTCAATAATAGCCTAGGTCTAGCATTCTACAAGATCGCGCAGAATGTAGAACTTGTAGTACTATAAGTACATGTTATTCTGGGGAAATACTTTTTCACTCTGTGTGTGTGTGTGTCAAAGTCAAAGTCAAAGTCAAAATTTTTATTTTCAGATGGAACATTGAATAAGCAATAATGGTTTGCTTTTTTTTACATCAAGCCATCTATAACACAACAGTTAAAGAAGGAAATAAACATGAGAACACCACCACCACCGCCACCCCCACACACACAAACTGTGTGTGTGTGTGTGTGTGTGTGTGTGTGTGTGTGTGCGTGTGCGTGTGCGTGCGTGCGTTATGCGTGTGCGTGCGCGTGTGCGTGCGTGCGTGCGTGTGTGTGTGTGTGTGTGTGTGTGTGTGTGTGTGTGTGACTGTGTGTGTGTGTGTGTGTGTGTGTGTGCGTGCGTGTGTGTGTGTGTGTGTGTGTGTGTGTTTTGTGTTTGTTGAAAGACTTAAGGTTGTGATATTATTGTCATTTATGATTGCATATTTGCATGCCATGTTTTTAGGATAATATTTGATTTACACCCATCTCTTAATCCTGTGCTGACCTTGGTTCTTTAGGTTTTATCTAAAACTGTTTCTATGCCTGTTTACTTAACTAGTATTTTTATCTAAATAGTGTGTGTGTGTGTGTGTGTGTGTGCGTGCGTGCGTGTGCGTGCGCGCGCGCGTGTGTGTGTGTGTGTGTGTGTGTGTGTGTGTGTGTGTGTGTGTGTGTGTGTGCGTGCGTGCTCCTGTTAACTTTCATTGTTTCCATGTTATCTACTTGTGCCTATTGTTTGCGTATAATTGTCTTCTTCGATGTATGTTGTGTAACTGACCAGTTTATGACATGTTTTTATTATTCATTCTGTATTTTATGCGCAAGCTGGGCAACAAATTTCTTCTGTTTGAAGATAATAAATTGATTTGATTGATTGATTGATTGAAAGCCCTTATCGTTTTTTCTTCTTTGTTTTTTTTTTCTTTTTCTTTGTGCATTTGACGTTCCTTTGATCAACCTGTGTTAAAGCATAAGAGGGATAAAGACCTGAATGTGGCTGTCCACGTGACGGGGTAATCACACGTGATGTTCTCATCCCTAGCTGGTGCATTTGTACCATAGTGTTCAAGTGTTTCGGCTGTTGGCATGATCCCTCGAGTCTTTTAGTACATGGGTGCAGGAGATGACAGAAACCTTTGCCTGAACTTTCATTTCTAGCTCTAATTAACCTAGTGATCAGTCCAACTTCAAGAATAATATTATAGTTCCTTGTGGGAGAGGATTATTTCAGGCAGACCACTGCCTGAACCTGCATCAAACTGCTTGAATTCAGGCTTCATGCGAACCTACATGCACCCCTGCTTTAAAGATACACTGACCCACCACGGTTAAGTCCCTTGTTTTTTTTTGGTAGCTGTGACCCATATACAAATGCCCCCAACTTGAAATTGATGCTGCTCTTTAAAATGATGTTTCGTTTTTAATTGGGGGCATTTGTATGGGAGTCAAACCTGGTCAAAACAAGATTTCTTACCAGCTATAAGAGGGAAAACACGTGAAACACGTGATTTTGACACGTGATCTGGTGGATCTTTAAGCCAGGCTACGACAACAACATCAACAACAACATTACCTGAAATCAGGCGCACACGAACGCGGCCCATGCTGCTGCACGCAGAAGAGGACCCTTCTGTTTCAGGAACCCTGATCTGAAAAAAATAAAAGAAACAAATTCAGTTAAATGAATTCCAAATAATTGAAATTTGTTAGCCCTCCGCCACTTCGTGACATGGGGGCTAATACGATTGGTCCTGTCTTTTTTTTGTCTTTATTCCCTTCAAGTTTCTTGTTCTTCTGATACTGAGGAGATGTTTATCCTGCATCAGGCCCAAAGCCTCCATTTAGACTACAATAGACGATTTTCGGAAGAAGAAAAATAGGGGAGAGCACTTCGTGAAAATTAGAGTTGTTTACTTCCATTACTCGGTCAAATACCATAGCAACAATGCAACAATGACGTCGAAACTTGAAACCGCAGGATGCCAGTCAGCGTCTCAGCGACTTGCAAACATTTTTTTAAAAAGACAAATAAGGGGTGGCCAGTTGCTACAAGGTGATAGAACTTGCAAACTGTGACGCAAAAATATAAATTACATCAAATTTAGAATGATCGACGCACTACGTTCTACATGCTGTGTGTCTCCTCAAACACACGAAGCGATCGAGGGCTGGGGATCTACCTGAAGGGAGAGTAACTTCCCCTGCTTGACCGATTGAATTAGGCGAGATCACTCCCACACACCATGAAATTACTCCCCTTAATTATTTCCGAACAATTCTTATTGGCGCACAGGATGCATGCCATGTGCATTGTTGTCATCTATCCCACCGACTACTCCAAACCAATAGTGGAATGGGTTTTAATATGTGCGTAAGATCTTGTGCATGCGTTCACACACGGGACCTCAGTTTTCAGTCTCATCCGAAGGACTTTCCCCCCAACTGAAGTATTAAAGGGGCACCCTGACGGATGTGTTTTTGCAAGAAACATGTCGAGATCACCAGAAAGACAACCTTTTCAAGGATCAGAACACACACTTTACTCTGGTTTCCTAGAAATCAAACCGTCAAAACGGCGATTCCTCCTTGGCGGAGATGCCGGAGAGAGAAGCCATTTTGGATGGAGTGGGTGGAGGCCACTCATTGTGGCTGAAGCTATTTTTTGATAGTGCAGTAAAAATAAAAAAAAGCTATTTTCTTTGTTGTGAGCAAAACTCCTTCAAGTAAACTGTATAAATTTTTTTTTAAATTGGTAAACATAAAGATGGTAAATATTGGTAAACATAAAAAAATTGGTAAACATAAAGATGTGCCCCCCCCCCCCCCCCTGCATTTCTCGGTTAATTCCATTTTTCCGTTTTTACCTATGTTCAGGATCACTTTTTCGCAAAGATACAGTTTAGACACCCCTTCATGTTTATGGCATCCAGTGTCAAAGTAAGGGTTTTGTTGCTAATCCTAGGCTCCATGCTTGTGGTTTGAAGAAAATCTTAAATATTATAAATCTATAAGGTCCAAGATCATTTTAAATATACAAAACTAGTTTCGTTAGTTATTAAAATGAAAACATAAGGGCGAATCGAAATAAAATTACTTGGTTTAAAAAAAAATCAGTATTTCGATTCGAAAGACAGACCGTAGCCTTCGCACATGGTACAAAGAACTCGGAAGGTTCGCGAATAGTTACGACCCGTTACGACTGTATTCATTTTGCAATGCTACAAGTTTATACGGAAAAAAGGAATGAAATGAAAGGGGATATATTATTGATTTAGTTTACATGATTAGAATTTCATACATTTGATTAGATTTTGAATAAGAATAGAAGATATGCGAAACGACCGGGAATATTTTGATCTCAGTGTTAATTTTAACGATCACAAACTCTTGAAAGTTGAATTTTCAGGCTATGCGAGCATTTCAGTTAATACAAATGTATGGAATAAAATCTATGATTTTTTTCTGGTTCCAACCATATGCATCTTATATCAATACAAACATCAATTAAACAGGATTATGGTAAATAAAATTTAATTAGAAATCTCAACAAGGGAGTTAACTGGGCAGATGACTCTGAGAAAGCTAAATGGACGTCTGCTACAAGTAATTCTAGAGAGCAATGGTAGCTGTTACTGCTGTATCAGCACACTGCTACAGTTACATTCTCTCTGGTTTAAACCACCACCACCCCAGATCAAATTTTCGCCTTGAAAATGTTCACTGAGAAGCACCAGTTAGGCCTACTGAGAAAGGGGTAGGGGTAGGATCAGTCTAGGGTTATTGCCATGAAACTGAGAGAACCACACTTTGAGATGGGGTAAACATGAGGAGTCCCAACATGAGAGGGACCCGAGAAATTCGCTAGTGGGCCTTTGTTTTACGCCTGGCTACTCGCAGACCGTCAACATGAACGCAATCAGCTCACCACGGAGCACCATTCTCATATTCTGCCTTGCTCGGGAAAGGGATAGGGTTAGGATTAGGCTATGATTATGTTCATGAAGCGGAAGGAGCGAATCGTTGACATTGGAAGGCGAGAACATGAGGTGGATAGCAAAAACAAAATGTCATAAAACAGCTGACAGTCACAGTCAAAAGCCAGGGAAATAAATCAAATAATGTTGTAAACCATAACCCAGAAACTGATGCCCAGATGTATCAGTTTGACAGAATAAAAAAAATGCAGTCACATTGCCAAAACGTATGCAAAAACAAAAAGAGGATTAATCCTTAGTTTAAACCCCACGGGTGTAGGCCTATTTAGCCTACACACAGCGAATCACGTTCATGTTGACGGTCTGCGAGTAGCCAGGCGTCTTTTGCCCAACTTATGTTCTTCATCGGGTAAGGGATAGGGTTAGAATCAAACTCGAAAAGTTAAGATAATCAACAAGGAAAGACGAGCATAAACCCTCTAAATTCAGCAGGACAAGCACAGTTTGTTACATTCCCAATCGAAAGAAGAGAGAAGAGACCAACCCCATCCCACCCACACACGCGTACGACAGTAGGCCTAGATTGAAATCAGAGCCAGTATTACACAGGGTATGATTGAAATCGTCTTCTTCTTCTTCGATCACTCAGACAGTTTCCTGTCATGCTGACGTTATGCGCCTAAGAAATAGTTAGGCCTAGCAAGTCCGACTTCGGCTGGAGGAAATCTTTTTGAAAGCGCTTTGTGAAAAAAAGGCAGGAGAATAGACCGGTAAGGCAGAAAGATAGTAGATGACAGTAAGCAAAGGGAAAAGGCAGAGTCAACGAGAGTGACAGATTCGAGAAAGTTACAAGCACAGAACTTCCACGACGAAATAAGGCTTTACGCCCTCTTCGGCCTTTCGGCCATGTGGGGCTACAGAACTTCCAGAAGATGGGGAAACTATTTATACAAAAGACCCCCCGGTATCCCCACGGGGGGAGTACATTGAAATAAGAAGAAGTTCCTATTTCATTATTTGGGAGCAATATCGCTGGACGTCATACATCGATACAAGTAAAACTGTAAAGATAAAACCCACTCTATTGGACACAGGAGTAATATATATTAATGATTAGCACTTACTTGTAGAGCAAGGTTTTGACAGCAACAAAGTCTTTTCTCTGCATTCACTCTAGCGGTCAGCTCTTGTCAACGTGGTGGTCAAAGTTTTGAACAGAGTGATTCAGGCCACTGGCACACAAAGCCAGTCCCTTTCGCTGACCCTATTCGGCCAATCGCCTGACTCCCTTCATAATGAGGTAACTTGCTAAACAGACGCCGTCTCATTGTACACAGCTGGGGTGCTGATTTTGCTTATGTTGCAAACTGGTCCCATTTATTTATAGTCTTACAAATGTGTCACAAACTTTTTTTCGAAATTTGTTCTCTCTCTCTCTCTCTCTCTCTCTCTCTCTCTCTCTCTCTCTCTCTCTCTCTCTCTCTCTCTCTCTCTCTATCTCTCTCTCTCTCTCTTCTCTCCCCCCCCCTCTCTCTCTCTCTCTCTGTGTTCCTTTGTGTCTTTGTGTTTACTTCTTAATTTTTGCATGGCTTACATGTGTATGTGGGGGAGGGGGGGGGGATCATGATTTCAGTCTGTGAAATAGTTTACATTTTATTATTTTACATACAGTATTTGATTTGTACACCATTTTTGGGTTGTTTTCAATTAATGATCCCTATGCTTGTTTACTTTTAGCTAAATTTATGGTTTATCATGTGTAAAGATTAAACCCAGTCCCTTTCGCTGACTCTATTCGGCCAATCGCCTGACTCCGTTCATAATGATGCAACTTGTTAAACAGACGTCTTCTCATTGTACACAGCTGGGGTGCTGTGGGGTGAGGGGTGGAGGAGTAGGGGGGGGGGGGGGAGCGTAATTTCTGTGAAATAATTTACATTTGATTTTACATACAGTGCTTGTTTTGTACATCCATTTTTACCTTGGGTTGTTCTCAATTAATTATTTTTTATGCTTGTTCAATTTCAGACTTATCATTTGTATGCAAATTAAGATATTATTTTCCCTTTACAAACAATGTCATTTATTTGCTGTGTTTACCTTTATCCAAGTTGGTGTGTGTGTGTGTGTGTGTGTGTGTGTGTGTGTGTGTGTGTGTGTGTGTGTGTGTGTGTGTGTGCGTGCGTGCGTGCGTGTGTGTGTGTGTGTGTGTGTGTGTGTGTGTGTGTGTGTGTGTGTGTGTGTGTGTGTGTGTGTGTGTGTGTGTGTGTGTGTGTGTGTGTGTGTGTGTGTGTGTGTGTGTGTTCAGGGATTTCAGTTTGTGCCATCCTTTTCGTTTGCTCTTCAATTCATTGGATTGTTTTAATTATTTATATGCCTTTTCACATTTTATGAACACATTTATTTCTGCATCTTGTGTGTGTGTGCGTGTGCGTGCGCGCGCGCATGTGTGTGTGTGTGTGTGTGTGTGTGTGTGTGTGTGTGTGTGTGTGTGTGTGTGTGTGTGTGTGTGTGTGCGTGTGCGGCATGCTTGTGTATGTACTGTTTAGCATTACTTTTTATATTTTACTGTTTGCTGCGATGTTATCATTATGATGGTCTTTATTTTCTATGTTTACTTATTTGTGTGTGTGGGGGGGGAGGGGTAGGTGGGAGTGTGTGTGACAAACTTAATTGGTCTATGTGAATAACATGCACTTTCATGCATGTATTTTATGTCTTAGTTTATAATATAATGTCTCGTCAGTTTTAGATTTAAGTGCACGCTGAAAAAAAGATTTTCTTCATTTGAAGAGAAATTTGAATTTGAATTGAATTTGAAGTTAAGAATGACTATGTGAGTAAGTGATGACGTCAATCGGGAAATCTGGATAGTTGATAACATTAGGTTTGATTTTGTTATTGTTATGTTACTATATAGGGTTATATATTTGTGCATGCTTTACATTGCTTTGTCTGTGCTCATTTTCCTTTTTCCTTTTCTATATGTTTTTCCCCAGAGGGCTGGATGTAAAAAAAAAAAGCATGTTATTGCATATTCTATTACCCTCTATAAATAAAAATGCATTCATTCTCTCTCTCTCTCTCTCTCTCTCTCTCTCTCTCTCTCTCTCTCTCTCTCTCTCTCTCTCTCGTGTGTGCATGTGTGTGTGCGCGCGTGCGTGCGCGTGTATGTGTGCGTGCGTGTGTGTGTATGTGTATGAGTGTGTGTGTGTGTAGCTGTTGTGTATATGGCTGTGTGTATGTGTGTGGCTGTGTGGCTAATTGGTATTCACAAATATTTGTCATTCATGTATTGATCTGGGTTGTTTTTTTCTTCTAATATTTTCTTCTTTGTTGTTGGCGAGATGTAAGCAAGCGTGTATTGTGCTTATTGTTTTCCAACATTAAAAAAAGATTCGTTCGTTCTCTCTCTCTCTCTCTCTCTCTCTCTCTCTCTCTCTCTCTCTCTCTCTCTCTCTCTCTCTCTCTCTCTCTTGTTCTCGCTCTCTGGCCCTTTAGGTGGATACTAAAGACCCTTTTCTTTCTTTTTTAAAATCACTTTCCATCAATAGTAATATGAAATTGAAATATGTGTGGACATTGATCCTTTGCAGTAATGAATAGAGATTAAGACCAGGCATTTGCACAGGCATTGGGTCTTTATAGTGCTGCAGTCTTGGACATTAGTTGGCCTTTGAGGAATATTTCAATGCCTCAAAGGCCAACTCTGGGGAAACTCAAACGGCCAACTCGTCCCCAAGGCTGTAACAATCAAATCGAGCGCAAAAGGCTTATCGTTGAGAGTCAGACATTCACATATGACCAAGCTATAACACGGTTTTCCATTGCTTCAAAAATCAATGATAATGCAGCTCTCAGCCTCACTTAGCTCCTAGCCCAAATTTGATGTTACTGTCAACCAATGATGAAAACCATTTGAGTATAATACTGCGTGTACATGTACATTATATCGCACACAATCGTATCGTCCACGCAGCATGCCCACTTTGTATTTTCAGTGATGAGATGTGATGTGATGTGATGTGATGCTCGCCCAGTATGTGTTGTGTGAATGAAATATTGATCAGCGGATGTCCAGTGGTGCATCACTCAGCATCTGCAGGAGGCCTGCTGCCACCTCATCACAAATGGCTCTTTCACTGAGGGCACGGTTATAATGGCTAAAAGATGAGGCGTGCAAAGTGCAATGACCGAGGGTTGGGGATATAAAACGGGATACCGATTGGGATTTGGTTTTTATGTAAGTTGAAGAGGAGGTGATGTGCGCAGGCTGGTAAAGTTAGTTTTTATATCGCTCTACCATCAGAAGCCAGGCGACGGCTAGTGTACTTCAGAAATTCGAAGACTGGACCCCACTACCGCAAACTCTTTATCAATGATGTCAACATATAAATCTTGAACAACTTAAAACAAATAATGCAAAAATAAATCATTTAAATACTCCCAGCGGTTTAAGTTAAGTTCCTTGCCCTAGAGACAATAAAGATCAGCTCAGAATTTTGATCCAGTTGCTACCAACACCAGCTCAAAATGCTATTCTCCTGGTTCCTCTTTGTCACCACCCTGAGTTATCCACCTGCAGAATGTCAGCGTCCTGAGGCGATCGTTTGGGATCCAGACGTGGAGACAGCTCGACAGCTGCAAGGAAGACTGTGCCCTGAGCGCTGCAACGGAACGAGAAAAACACACAACGCTTCTGGCACTATGTGTCCTGTTTGCTTCCCCTGCGAGTGTCACCAGCACTGTCACAAATACGGCGCATGCTGCCATCCCCTAGGTCAGGACTCATGGACTCTCCCTCACGTGCATAAAGCCGACTGCTTGCAGAATGGTAACGCATGGACTTTGAGTGTGATCACCTGTGACCCTTCATACCCAAACAACGAAACACGAACGTTGTGTGAATCCAAAACCATTCCCAGGAGGCTGGATACGGTATTACCGGTCACAGCTACGGGCACTGGTGTGACGTATGCCAACATGCACTGCGCCATCTGCAACGCTGATTTCTCCAAGATGGCGACGTGGGAGATGTCCTGTCAGCACAACCAGTATTTGTATGACGTCATGAACGACACCCAGTACGACCTCCGAGCTCTTATGTTGCCTGAGGTTTGCTCCCCTGTTCTGACGTCATTTCCATTTGGCAAAGAACACTCGTGTTCCTCATCAAGGTATCATTACCACCTTCCAGCTGACCTAATTTCTACCTGCAACGTCACCGGAAGATGGGAAGAAGACAAAGCTCACGTGCGAAGGGCGTGCGAGGAATCTAATTGGTCGAGAGGAGATGTGGTGATCTTGCCCCCTGTCACTTACGCCAATGTGTTCTGCGGTATGTGCAACGAAGCGCCAGGTACATTTATATCGAACTGCACCTCGTTCCTTGACAAGAGTACTTTCAAGAACGGTTATCTGACACATACTGAACTCCTACGGTCCAATCCCCCTGTGTTGAAGGCCTTTGTAAAATCAGTGAGGATGGTTGATTGCCCTGACAACCACTGGAAACACCCTGAGGTTTGTATCAGTTCCTCATATCTTGACATTTGTTTTTCAGATGAATTATCTATTTGTGCCTGGTTGCTCCTCACAGAGAATGCGGGTAAGACATCTGCTGAATCTGGATAATATGTCTCTTTGCAATAATAGTAACAAGTACTTCACAGGTTCACACAGGTTCCTTTCGGCTGGAAGGCTAGCAGCCTGTAGCCTGTACTTGGTTGCTTGAAACTCTCCCCACACTCCCTTTGCGTTTAATAGTGCGCGTGTGTGTATACACGTGCGTGTGTCTGTCTGTCTGTTTGTCTATCTTTTTTTGTCTGTCTGTGTCTATATATATATATGCAAGTGTGTCAGTGTGCGCGTGCTTGCGTGTTTGATGTGAAATGAGCGTATTGTAACACCAATGGAAACATCCCTTGAAGTCAAAGTAAACGTTATCCTAATGGGAAGCAGGGTAGCTCGTCATTCCATTGCATTAGAAAAACTAGAAAGCACTGATACAGCGAAACCTGGTACCGAAAGCACCTGAGCTTGGCCTACAGTACTCCAACTTCCCCTGTCTTGTCAAAGGGGCAATACTCTGGATGTTTTGTTGTTGCCAAATACCTTAGCAACATTTGAATGTTAGTACTTGAACAAAAATAATTTAAAAAAACCTCTTCAAGGTCAAGGTCAGCACAGATATATATTATTTTACAGAACCCTCCCTGCATGATACACCACCACACACAATCTGAAGCGATTCTGTTCTCTGGTTCATGAAATACAGATCCGAAATGAAATATATAGCCCAAAGAAGGAAATTTCGGTTCTAAGGTCAAGGTCAACACATTCACGAATATTGAAAGGAGCCTTCCTTTTCACGATGTCTACCCCTCTGCCAAATTTGATCAAAATCCGTCTAGTAGTTTTCGCTAAAATTGACGCAGTTACACACACACACACACACACACACACACACACACACACACACACACACACACACACACACACACACACACACACACACACACACACAGGCACTAAGAAACATACTGTTACCAGAACAATGCAAACAAACGAAAAAGTGTCAAGCATACAATAACGCGATGATTATGACTATCATATCTTTACTTAATTCCCAACAGATCAGTATGCAAGGTGTGTATTGTTTTGCAGAAAGGATGCCAGAAGCTGCAGTGCAGCACGGGCAAAGTGATGGCAGAATCAGGGAATCACTGCGTGACACCAGTGAACCGAGTCCGGGGACTGGGCTACCACCTTCACATCCTACTGCAGCCCGTTGTGCTGATGAGCCAAGAAACACAGCCACGGGCCATACAGCCTGTCTTCGATTCCCAGCGCTCATTTCAAGACAACGGCTGCAATTACGCTGATGCTATCAGGAAGGAAATGGACAGCATCCGTCGGTCTTCCTACGACGTGTCTGCTGTTATTAAAACAAGAGGTGGGCATGGCAATGCTTCTTTCTGCCAGGTTTACCAGCCTGAACTGGAAGAACTGATGGAGGGTAACATCACTGACTGTGTGGAAGATGGTATAGTAAAACAGCGGAAGTGTGAGATTGGGGATAGTGTGCAGCTGTCAGCTTCCTTCCTTGAGGCTGTTATGGAAATGAACATCATTGCGCCACAAGAGGAGAGTCGTGATGCTTTTGAAGAGCAGATTTTAACAGATGTCTTCTCCCAGATGTGGACTGTCCAACTCGAAAAATGGACTGTGAAGTTTAAAGCACGTGATTTGACATCCGGTCTTTTGGGACACTTTGATAAATCGATTGAAAATGATTTGGGTGTAAGCCAAAAATTATTTCCGTATGAAAGGCAGATGGACAAAGAACGTCCTTTCTCTGGTCTCGAACATTTGTTTCTTCCGTTGTCTAAACTTCTGCTTTGCCAGTATGTCAGCTTTGAGAGAGAAGAGTTTGAAATTGATGTCTCTGAAGGATTTGTTCGTGTGCGCTTTTCAAATTACCTTGACTCCAATATGACATCTGTTTCCTTTGATGACAGGGAATATCCGAGCCAGGTGCAGCTTACAGATGAAGAGAAGCTCCTCATATGTTTCACAGCATTTGTTGAGATTTTCCCTGAAAACGTGACCTTTGTCCATCCAGGTCGTGATGTGTCCTTCACCCGCCAGGTCATGGGGGCGGCCAGCAGCACCATCTCTGTGGTGTGTTCGGTCGCAACATTCATCACCTATTCCCTGTTCAGTGAACTGCGTTCTCTTCCAGGTCTCAACAACATGGCGCTGTGCTTCAACTTAGCGGCAGCTCATCTCAGTCTGCTGTTAGTTTGGCTTCGAGTCACTGGCAACGAGCACGTATGCGTGGTGGTGGGCCTAGCTACTCACTGGCTCTGGCTCATGGCTTTGCTTTGGATGAGCGTGGGCTGCGTGCACATGATGCGTGTCTTTATCTCCCAAACTCCCCGTTCTTTAGAGGAAAAGAAGAGAGGGAAAACGAAAGCCTTCCTTTGCAACTTTTGTCTCACCCTTGTTGTGTCCAGCGGCATCGTTCTGATCACTGTAGTAGTTTCTCATGTCGTCTCTCAAGGGTCTAGCATAGGGTACGGCGGAGCACACTGCTTCTTGGACACGGAACTCCACCCCCTTCTAATCCTGGCTTTCCTGGCGCCTTTAGGAATCGTGGTCCTCACCAACCTGGTATGCTTCGTGCTCACGGTCATCGCCATCATGCGCGTGAGGCGTCTTCAGGCTCAGGCGTCCAGCAAGCGTCGCGACGTGCTGGCCTACGCCAAGCTGTCCACGGTGACGGGCGGGGCGTGGCTGCTGGGTGTGCTGGCCGATGTACTGGGCCAGGAGTGGATGCTGGTGGTGGCCGAGCTGTGCATGGCATCCCAGGGCCTGCTGCTCTTCCTCTCCTACGTCTGCAACGGCAGGGTCTGGGGCATGTACCGCGCCCGGCTTGGGCCATACGCCGGCAACTGACATCCGCAGCTGCCTTCTCTCCTGTTTTAACAGAGGCTTTTGTGACCAGCAGCGTGTGTAAGGGTCCAAACCCAGAAGCTGGTCTGGTCTTCGGATGAGCTGCTAGATGCTTGAAACAGGCAAAAGGTTGCCATTGTTAGGAGCAAAAATGGTGACCCTTGTAGAAAAATGAAACCAAGATCGGAGAAAGCGGCCCACTTCAGATTTTTATTTTTATTATTCCACTGGCAAATTGCTGTCATTTCGCTGAACAGTGAATATGTAAAGGTCTATGTGCACGTTAACATTTTTCACTCTTTCACCATGGCAACACAGTCATATGAAAGGCATATTATGACCGGCCTATCATTGTTGCCATGGGGAAAGTGTGAAAAATGTTCATCTGTACAGAGACCTTAATTGAAGGATGCTTTCATTGACTACCATATTTATCTCAAGAAACTTTCTTGTTATTTTTTTCTTCTGTTTTAACTTTGTTGTGTACTTATTAAACAATGTCTCTTCTTTTCTCTCTCTCTCTCTCTCTCCCTCTCTCTCCCTCCCTCTCTCTCTCTCTCTCTCTCTCTCTCTCTCT
>JAGGCT020001069.1:0-20000 GCA_017654935.2 Phymorhynchus buccinoides | reverse complement strand
TGGTAAGCCTACAATACATTATCATCTACTATCATCCCTTTCCCAATGGAAAATCGTGGTAAGCCTACAATACATCATCATCTATTATCATCCCTTTCCCAATGGAAAATCGTGCTAAGCTTACAATACATCATCATCTACTATCATCCCTTTCCCAATGGAAAATCGTGGTAAGCCTACAATACATCATCATCTACTATCATCCCTTTCCCAATGGAAAATCGTGGTAAGCCTACAATACATCATCATCTATTATCATCCCTTTCCCAATGGAAAATCGTGCTAAGCCTACAATACATTATCATCTACTATCATCCCTTTCCCAATGGAAAATCGTGGTAAGCCTACAATACATCATCATCTACTATCATCCCTTTCCCAATGGAAAATCGTGGTAAGCCTACAATACATCATCATCTACTATCATCCCTTTCCCAATGGAAAATCGTGGTAAGCCTACAATACATCATCATCTACTATCATCCCTTTCCCAATGGAAAATCGTGGTAAGCCTACAATACATCATCATCTACTATCATCCCTTTCCCAATGGAAAATCGTGGTAAGCCTACAATACATCATCATCTACTATCATCCCTTTCCCAATGGAAAATCGTGGTAAGCCTACAATACATCATCATCTACTATCATCCCTTTCCCAATGGAAAATCGTGGTAAGCCTACAATACATCATCATCTACTATCATCCCTTTCCCAATGGAAAATCGTGGTAAGCTTACAGCTTAGCCTTTTTTAGTGCGGAAGATTATAATTTTTGCATTGCTTCTTAGTGCTCGGTCTTTGGGGACATTTGGGGACAAACCCATCCCTTCGGCTGCAGCACCAGAGGCAGTGCCAAGGCCCCCTCGTTTGAGTGTCATAGAGGCGACACTGTTCAAGAATATTTATGGTTTCTAAGACCAACGGTTTTTGCATAAAACGCGGACGGACAGACAGACAGAGCTTGATCGTCGCATTTTGTATTAGTTAGATACTGCCACTACCACTACTACCACAACTACTACTGCCAGCGGAGACAAGAGAAGGGGAGCAAAAAGGATCTATGTCACACAAATGTAGGTATTTATTATAAACAAATTATACCACACAACACTACCAAGCCTCCATGCACTGTACAAATGTGGCTTGAAAACGCTTTATAGCTTAAAATGCCACTGTTAATAGTGGTGGATCCATAAAGGATGCCAGTGGTTCTACCCATAATGGAGATAATATTTGATCAAAGAAACCACAAACACCACTAACTGTGTATACTTTTTGAAGGTAGCTCTGTGCTGTGAAAAGAATAAAATAAAAGTAAAAGTAAAAGATTCTGCTGGTTTACTTTTTGTCCCAATGGGGGACAGATAGTGTATGAGCATGGTACATAGAGAGATCTCTTTCGAATTATGGAATTCTCGTCAGTATGTATATCTGCTAACAAACACTATCTTGTGGATCACCCCCAACAGGAAGACATTTCTAATCAAAGAATGGTGTCTTCTCTGCACTAGGCCGAAAAGTCCACAATTTAAGCAAAAAAGGTAGGTAGGCCTATTTACAGAGACATCCACCAAGCGCTTCCCCACTGTCCGCCAGAAGCATACTAACCTGTGTTCAGAGATGCCTGGTACAGCAGTGACAGAGCCGGGGCGATCTCCTCAGCCACCTCTTTCAAGACACGGGGGCTGATGCCGTCTGGACCACTGGCCTTGGTGGGATCTAGCCCATACAGATGTTTTAGCACACCTGCCTCTGTGACTTCAATTTCCTCACATGGTGGGATACTGCTATTGAGAGGGGGCATGGGGCAACGCCGGGTCAGCTTATGGGGTAACCCAACAGGGATTAGTCAATCAACCAATCAATCAATAATTTATTGTCTTTAAAAAGATAAAGAAAATCTTTGTCTTGCATGCACATGTAAAACATACACATTAAACATAAGAATAATAAGACATGCATCACAAACTTCCATTCATAAACATGACAAGATTTCTGCACATTTACATAGATCTAATAATAGTATTAGATTACTGACAGTGCAAAATAAAACATTTGGAAGTACACACACACACAAACACAAACACAAACACGCACACACACACGTACACAATTGACAGTGCAAAATAAAACACTTGGAAGTACACACACACAAACACAAACACAAACACGCACACACACGTGACACACGTACACAATTATAGCCTCACTATTTCATTCTTTGATTAAGAAGATGCAATTTTATGAACAAAAGTTTTGACTTTTCTTTTTTTTCAGTCCATGATTGAGGATAAATAAAATCCATCAGCTAAACTTGGGCGTTGGTTTTTTTTCCAATCAACTTAAGTCAGCGTCTTTGATCGAACATCTGTATTGTTAAAAATTCGGGACTGTATTGGTGTTTCACTGCCTCCAGGATTGTTCCCACCATCTTTATATCTACTAATGTCCCATATGTGTCTGTTCAAGACCGGAGGACGTTAAACAGATTTTCATTCATTCCGAACATGCGAATGACAGAAAGAGAGAGAGAGGGGGGGGGGGGGGGGGGGGGGGGGGGGGGGGGGGTAAGAAATTATGTTCGAATTAGTCTACCAATCAAAATCCATCATTCAGAAATTATGAATCTTTCCCCCCATTTCCTTTTCTTATTTTCGTTTCAAGAACTTTAAGGGGGTGTTTAAACAATCTGGATATATTTTTGAGGGTCTATAGGCCAATGTATGGATGCTGAGATCTTGTTGATCAAGACTAGGCCTACTAAGCCCGTCCGATAAGAGCACCATTCATCTTCACTTTCCAAATGATTCAGTGCTTTTGCATCTCTTCCACTGCCCTCTAGCGGCAGCATCGAAGCTCGCAGTTCGTGATCTTTTCGATCAATAAAATGCATATTAATTCTATAAGTAATCAGTTTGATATGAAATATAAATCCCAAAATATATTTTCTTGAAACTACACATTTGCAATCAATCAATAATCCCAATCACAAATTTCACACTGAAAGAAAAGACATCGATATTCAAGTGCAGACGATAATTACTAACATCCGGTTCTGCCGGAATTTACCGAAGATTGCCGAAGTTCTGTTATTACAATGGCCGACTGAGAAGAGTTGATGATGAGGATGGGTTTTCAAATTTTGGTTGCAGTTTACTGGAATGCTTTGTTTAGTCGATAATGAGCACCGGAGACCAAGGAGGAGACGCCGGGGCCGAGAAAGACGTGGAGTACTATTTCCGCCCAGGTGAATAACATTCGTTTATTTTCACCATTTTTGATGGGAGTCCAGTCTCAGACCTTGAGTCTGAGTCTGGCATCACCCATTCCTGACTTTCGCCACCGGTGGCACTGTAGTAATTCCATGGTATTTGACATAATTTTCGATTTTCAATCGAAATAACTTCGTTCTCATTTACTTCCTTTTTATTTTATGTTAATTGTAGAGACTTTTGGATTATTGATTATTGTTATAAAGTTAATAATCGTCACTAAAACTAGTGTTTGGCTAGTCTGCGACATCATTTTGAAGTTGATCTCAAGTTGATTCTAATACAGTGGAACCTCCCTTATAAGACCTTCAAAAATCATCCAAAATGAGGTATTATAAGGGAGGGGTCTTATAAGTTATAAGGGAGGTAATGTGAATACAACTTACAAGTGTAAACAAAGAAGGGCAATGTCTCAGAGAAGTAGGTCTTATGTGGGAGGGAGTCCGAAATGGGAGGTTCCACACTGTACTATTTTTTTCTAATACTAGTAATAGGCCTATTGGTATTTCAATGTTTTTGTTGCTCATACTCTTGCCAGCAGACCAGAAAATATAGAAAAAGGGAGGGGTGGGTGGGGGTGGATGCTTTTGAAAATAAATTTATCAATGCAGACTTGACTTCAAAACTGGATGGAACTGTACTTTACTTTTTAAGATACACTTGATAATGGCCAAACATTGAACATTTCTCCGCCTTCCAAGTTCCAGGCGAATAACTGAAAATTTGTACTCCCCCGAATACATTTCTACTAGCCTGAAGAAAACGAAAAAAAAATCCCTGAAAACTCGCACACACATATTGTGACATAATACACTGTATGCACACACAGACAGAGGGAGAGGGAAGGAGAGAGAGGAAAAGAAGAGAAAGGAAGAGAAAGAAAATAAAAGAGTGGGAAAGAAATAAAGGAGAGAAGTAAAGAGAAAAATGATATGGGGAGAGAGGTGGGAGACAGAGAGAAAGGAAGGAGGAGATTGAGGAGACTGCCGTTCTTTTCAGTACCAGTACTGGCATGTTGTTATCTTAGCAGACAGCCAGGGGTCGCACTAGTGTTTTTGAAAACGCGTTTTGCTTACGCGAAGTCGGCCAAAAAATGCATAATCAAAAAATCGCGTCAAAGAACAAAATTATAAATCTAAGCTAAAAACAATGAAAACAAGACCAGCAACAAAAACATGCATTTTTATTCACTAACCAGTCATTTTCGGCGATCCTCAAACTCAAAGTCGACACGAGCCCAGTTATCACCCCAATGCGCCACACTGCACTGCGCCTACATCACAGCAGTACTGAAAGCAGTGGCACTTTTCTATAGTCTGTTCCAATATTTGGTGTAGCAGAACCACTATACGTGTAGGGACCGTAGGACTTCTAAAGTCTGATTCACCATCTAGACTCGGATGCGATTTTGAGCAGACGTCATTTTGCGTACGGATTATGCGTAAACGCCGTAAAAATGCGTCGGCGATTTTTTAAACGCGTCAAATACGCAAGAAGCATGCGTTAGCGCGACCCCTGGACAGATAAGCTTTCATTTGATAGTGGGTTGGAAGGGAGATCATGGTGTGGGGAGACTCACTGCACTCAGTAGACAGGGCTGTGCAGTACTGAAATTTACAGTCGCCCATCGGGCTAGTGACTTTTGAAATCTACTCGCCCACAGATTTTTATACTAGCCAATGGCTACCAGAGTTTATATTAGTTTTGGCCAGCCTCGTGAAAAGAAGGGCAGTGGATTCGCACTAATCAAGGATTTACTCACTGACTTACACACATGTACCCATATGTATGCATTCAATGATTCATGCTTACATTACAAAGACAAAAATACATTCATGTCTACTTGCACACACCTACTGAGATACAATACATACATGTATACAATTACATTCATCATTTTATGCACACACACACATGTATGCACACACACACACACAGTGACACACTCACACACACGCACACACACACACACACACACACACACACACACACACACACACACACACACACACACACACACACACACACACACACACACACACACACACTGAGAGAGAGAGAGAGAGAGAGAGAGAGAGAGAGAGAGAGAGAGAGAGAGAGAGAGAGAGACTACACACACAGACTTATAGTTATACACATTTACATACACACACACACACACACACACACACACACACACACACACACACACACACACACACACACACGTTGAAACACACACACACGTTGAAACACACACACACACACACACATGGATTGATACAGATTGATGCACACAAGCATACACAAGTTGGACAAAATCATCATATTACAAAATATATTTGTTTAAATCAGCAAGAACCCTGCATTATAATATTATTCCTATGGATTACACACCATCCTACATAATTATCATGATATTGACATTGTCATGATGTCCCGAGGCTCCGGTCTTAGGCCATTTACCTATTAAAATTAAAATGTCCGATTTAATTGTGTTCTCTGTCGGGGCAAATGTCTACATTTTTGACACTGGCACGCTTTGTCTTATTGATTTCTGTGAGAGTCAGGATGTTGTCCCATTGATTTATCTTGTCTCAGGACAGTTTATTCTATCACTTTTCAGTCCTTGGTACACGCATTTATAATCTGTCCACTCTTCCTTCCTTCAAGTCTCAACTAAAAAGCCACTTCTTCAGGAAAGCTTTCTCTCTGTAAAGTCTATGATCCTTTCTCCACTCTTGTCTTCCAGCTCAATGACGTTGAGTATGAGGTTAATGCGTGTGTGGGGGGTGGGGGGAGTAGGGAGGTGGGGGGGGGTGGGGGGATGGTTGGGGTGGGGGGGTTTGAAGGGAGGTGGGTGTTAGTGTGTTGTGTTATGATTATATAATGCAATTCATTCTCTAATGTATTCATTTTCATAGAGATGTATGGTGAGGATACGTGAACCAGTCTGTTAGAAATGTTTGTTCGAATGGTGAGTGAAAAGTGCATTGAGTTGCTTAGCAAGATTATGCACTATATAAGTATTATTAATTGTTATTATTATTATAAATGTCCCTGTAGCCAAAAGGCAAACAACCAGAATAAATTTGTCATTGCATCTATCCCTATATGATGTCCCCTGTGTACCATTCTCTCAGATAGCTGCATTAGTGATTGGTATTAATGCTGGTCAGACTTCTGCCTCAGCTCAAGACCCAACTGGGTGCCCTTGTAATTCGAAGGGGGCCTTCAAGGCTTCAACTCCCTGTATCTGGTGCTGGTCACACTCCCTGTTCTTCTTCTTCTTCTTGACACAAAACAGCAAAAACGGGTCAACCAACAGGTCTTGCACACAGGAACAGAGTTTTGCTTCTCGTTGGAGACATTTCTGCAGAACGCTCAACAGGATGGGATCTGAGAGGTCCGGGAGCTTAATGGGCTCAGCCGGGGTTGGTGATTGTCTTTTTGATGTGCTGAAAGTCAAATGGGGTGTACCCGAACACCGTTTGGTAAAGGATGCAGCCTATTGACCACAGATCACTCTGCAGACCTACCTTGTACATGGGCAGGCCTTCATATCGATCCTGGTTCTCCTCAGTGAAGTTGTCATCAAAGAGGTCACGACTATCTTAGTATCTGTCAGAATTGGCGTATGCCACATACTGTTCTTGATCCTGATACAGTTCTTTGTCCTCATGGGTGGCCATGATGGTCTCAGGGATGGTGGTTGGGCACGCCCATACATGAGTGAGTCCTTAAAGTCTTAAGTTAATTACACCGATCTTGCCCTGCTGCGGGGGGCTGGTCATGCCAAAGCCAATTACTAATTAGTTTTAGGTGGCCTGTCACCAGCAAGGATTTGGCCAGCTTCAGGTCGGAATGGATCACCCCCTCTTTGTGGAGTGTGTTGACGGCGTGCAGCATCTCCTGCCAGTAGAACTTGATGAGGGTCAGAGGACTTCAGTTCCTGCCTGGGTTGCAAATACTTTGACAGGTCCGTCTCGCCATATTCAAGCACTATGTAGAGGCAGTTTTCGGTCTTGTTCAGCTCAAAGTCAAACACCTTGATGACACAGTCGCAGTGCTACTGCTGCTGCTGCTATCATGCTTTGTTTTCCATTCCAATTTCCATGGACCACCTTCGGCGCTTCGATCTTCAGGTCCACCACCTTGAGCCCTGGCACAGATTTCCCTGAAGGCGTTTAGCATCATGTATACATCTTTAGTGAAAGCCCACCAACTCCTACTTTCTTTAGTATTGTATAGTTTACTGGTTGACAATAACCGTGTCCCCTACAGAAGAGGTGACTGTTCACCGGCAGAGACACGCCTCCTCACAGGTTCAGAGGGGTTCTTGGGCTCAACCTCACCAGCCTCAATTCTCTGTTCAAACAAGGTGTCTGTGGCCAAAGTTTCTGCTCACAAAGGCCATTTCACTGTGTTGACCTGAATCGCCCTGTGAAGAACATTTCTCCTGTGGTGACTTGGGAGGGCAGGTGTTGCTCTGCGTGGATATGCATGGACTTTTCCAGATTGGAGTTATTTTGACATTGAGGTCTCCATTGCCTCGTGTTCATTTTCTGGCTTCCTCCTCATCTGTTTTGATTTTATAATTTTTGTCTTGCATGATATCGCACTTGTGTTGTGTGTTGCACTTTCAGTTCATTTTTGGCTTTCTTTTTCTGACAGTTTAGTTGTTTTTTTATACCTTGATCACAAACACCCTTCCTTCTTCGACAGGAAAGTGAAAGTCTCGTGTTTACGTCTTTCTTTCTTTCCTAGGTGGAAGACGCAATGATGGATTGAAGGCAGCAGACATTGTTCCTGTGCTGAGGGAGAGGGTTGCCTACCTCTCAGGTAAATCAGTTGTGCTTTGTTATAAAGTTTTATCATTAAATACATTTGTAGTTTGTTTTTTAACTGTGTATCAGAGTCAAAAGTGTTCAAATTCTTTGTTTGGCTGTATTTGTGCTGTTATAGTACTATTTACTTCTTCTTTCAAGTTTCAAACATCCTCTTTCTGCTTGCTGAAGATTAACTTAACCCTTGCAATACTTGAACAATATTAAGGAACAAGAGGACATTGGAATGGAAGCCAGGATGTGTCTAGATAGATCATCTGTGTGATGTCTGTCTGTATGTGACAGAATATGTGCCTCCTTGTACTGACTGAACTTTGAACATTAACAAGAATTTAAATAAATTCACCAAGTAGCCCCAAAATGACACCTGTTAAAAAATAAAACATAAAACAAAATTCTTTTGAAAAGTTTCAGCTAAACTCAACTTTAAGTTCACTGGAAATGAGATGCTTAGCAGATAACATTTCATGCTGTGTTGGTAGCATGACTATCTGATGGTTTTGTCCTTTGCTAATGATTGTGTTTTTGTTGTTGAACTTTGAGTATGTTTTATGTTTGTTTGCCAAAGTTCTTTCTTTCGTGGACAAGGGGCTAAAACTAAAAGTATAAAGCCTCTGTGATTCCAGTTGTTAATATATTGTGTTCTTTGGCTGGCACAGGGGGGCGAGATAAGCGAGGGGGCGCGATCCTGACGTTTCCATCCCACACTCACCCTGACCGACTCAAGTACGATGACCTGCGTCGACTCATGACCTACCTCGCCAGCGTCCCAAGGTCAGTCACCCAGACCAGTTCTCCTTACATGACTTTATTTTAGTCGTGATCACCACTTGACTGAATTGCATTTCATCTCCATAGTTGGCTTAAGGATGAAGGGAGATCACCACTTTGATGGCCCTAACTTTCGTAAAAGAAAAGGGCCATAAGTTGTATAGCCCCAGAGGGTCTGTGAGAGTACCCTCCCCTTACCAAGGTGACAAGGCACTGCTAGTAAGCTTTTTGAGGATTACATAGGCCAATTTGGGAAATTATAGATGGAATAATTTGTTTTCTTTAATCACATGATGATTCTTTTTTTCTAAGTAATATAAATCTGTTAATAGGAGCCAATCGAAATCGTCCTTAACTGTCCTGAACAAAATTCATGGTGATCAATGCTATGAGATATTTTTGTTACATAATTGTTTCAATGTGTATTTACCTGTCTCTCCTTCGCTCAATTCATTGCATACCATCTTCTTTAAAGAAGAAGAAGAAGAAAATGCTTGTTAGTAACAGTTAATGCATTACTATTTAACATACTATCTGACTTGAAAAATAACAATGAAAAGGTGACATATTCTTTCAATTGTTGCTATAGAACTGAAAAGTGATTTCTCGTATAATACTAATAGTACTACCAGACTTGTAAGTTGTTACATTTTTTTTTGGTGGCGGGGCATTACATAAATGTATTTATTTACTGACAAAGTGAGCGTTGTTGTTGTTGTGGTTTTTCAGTGATGATGTGCGTGACAAAGGGTTCACGGTCATCCTGGACATGCGGGGGTCCAAGTGGGAGACGGTCAAGCCGATCCTCAAGGCTCTGCAGGTAAGCCATTCGATTCTCTGTTCCTCCCCGTTGGGATACCAGGGGGGTCTTTTGTACAGATAGTTCCCCCACCTTCTGGAAGTTCTGTGCTTGTAACTTCCTGTATTCTGTCACTCTTTGACTCTGCCTTTTCCCTTTGCTTATTGTCGTCTATCCCTATCTTTCTACCAAACTGGTCCATTCTCCTGCCTTTGTTCTTAGAAACATTTTCAAAGATTTTCTCCATCCGAAGATGGTCATGTTGGTCCTAAATATTTCTTAGGCGCATAACAGCAGCATGACGCATCTGCGCTCACGTGTCAGGAAACTGAGCGACGGACAAAGAAAAGAAAGAAAAATGAAAAAATTATCTGTCTGTTGATTTGTTTGCTCTCACTCCTTCTGGATAAAGGTACATGATCCAAAGCAAGAAATGATCGGAATGTCCTCACGACTAGAAACGAAGTAACAAGCTCTCTTGGCTAACAGGGCATTTGCCACAGGCTTTCGTAATGTAGACTAGACTACAAAATAGTCTGCATGTTTTGCCCATAGTTGCTGTGAACTCTCCAATTCAACTCTCTGATTTAAATACATTTAAAGTTCAAGGTTGTCTGGCTGCAGCAAATTGCCCTATTGTAGCGGATTGCGATTCTGTGGTGGTTTCTGTTTTTGTGTTGGCACAGCGCATGGAGACTGATTGCGACACCTTGTGATTCAATTCGATGTTTGTCTTTTTGTTTGCGTGGTGACAGGAGTGTTTCCCCGGCAACATCAACATGGCGTACATCATCAAGCCTGGTGGCTTCTGGGAGAAACAGCGGACCAGTTTAGGCAGCGCAAAGTACAACTTTGAAGTGAGACCACCTCCTGTTTGTAGAATGATTCTTTGTGTGTGTGTGAGAGAGAGAGAGAGAGTGTGTGTGTGTGTGGGGGGGGGGGGGGGGGGGGGGGGGGGTAAATAAGATGTAGACAAGGGGCAGATTTTAGAAACAGACAGAAAGATGACAGTGAAAAATAATAGAAGAGTGGGGGGAGATATGTTATGTGTGCTAGGAGTGTGTATGTTGTGAGACATCGACAAAATGTGTACATGTGTCGGTTTGTGTCCTTAAAACTACACTAACTGTTGTTAAACCAACCCTTTCGCCGCCAGACAATGAATCCTAGCTAAACGTAAGTGTCTAGCTTTTGCATGTTCTAAAGGCTGTACAATAGAAACAACGAATGAGATACTTAAACAGAAGTAGAAGCACACTAACGTTTTGTCGTTGTTGTTGTGATGGCCTTTCTCTGTTTTTTGTTTTTTTTAGACCAACATGATCTCTCTCGACAACCTGACCAAAGTGATAGAGTCATCGCAACTGACCAGGGACTTTGATGGGTCTCTGGAGTATGACCACGAACAGTGGATACAGTTGAGGCTGGTGGGTACGGTTATTATTTGTTAGATCAGTATCAGCAATTTTATTTTCACGGACTAAAAGGGCCAGCCACACGTCCACTAAAATCGCACGACTGTACGATGCAATTCGATCATGTGATCTCGATGCGCGAATCACATTTGTTTTTGGAGACCTCGTGATCGAACCGTATCGTACAGTCGTGCAATTTTAGTGGACATGTGGCTGGTCCTTGGCCCCTTGACTGCCAGAGAAAATTAAAGAAAAATGTATTGCACAAATCATGCCATGAGAAAGACAACTGATAGAGCCAATCTGGCAAAATGGTCTGGGGATATGACTCTCTTGACTGTGTTAGAGCAAAAGCCAGCATACAGAGTTATTCCTCTTCATCTCATGATGTCATCAAATCAGTATGTGATACGTTGTATGGCTGTCAAGGGGTTAGCTCAGAATCGTCACAGCTGACAGTTTTTTTTGAGGGGCCAGTGGAGTACGGTCATGTTATTTTCTGAAGATGGTGGGTATTATCATCATCATCATCATCATCATCATCATCATCATCATCATCATCATCATCATCAACATTATCATCTTCATCGTCGTCATCATTATGAACATCAACATCTTCATCATCGTCATTGGTATTTGGTACTTTATAATCACAGAGGCATCTGTGAAATTCGGGTTGCTTCCACCTGGAGAGTGTGTCGCAGCCAGAGGCACGCCACCCATTTTTTGTTTTGTTATTTGCATGAGATTTTTGTGTGATTGATGAGGAAGGAAGGGGGTGGGGTGGGGTGGTGTTACATTTTGAGCAATTGACAACTTTTTCGTTGCCACTGGGTTTAACGTGTGTCATCATTATTGCCACTATCATTGAACAAAATGATAGCATTCTCAGAGTTGACAAGGGACTACCGTAACAATGGACTGGACTAACTATTCTCAAGGATTGCTTTTGCTGTTCATCTTGGTAGGCATTTTACTTGATTCAGATGCACAGGACAGGACCTGCTGTCCTTGCGGACTTGTCCGTTATTACTACGTTTTGAGACCTCCGATTACGCTATTACGGTTAGCAACAAAACTGTTTGCGTTTCCGCTGAACGAGTGCGGAAAAAAAAGAAGAAGAAATCGATAGAAAGCATATTGTTTAAACCGTACCTGGCACGGTCGTCAGCTATCAAAGCTAGTGATGTCCCTTGACTCGTTACTTCCGGTCAGTCCGCTTCCTGTTTACAGACCCAGACCGCCATTTTTGTATGTGCAATTGCAAGTATGGCGAAAAAAATCCACATGTAAGCATCGTCGTGTGAATATCGCTCCCCCCCTCCCCCCCCCCCCCCCCCTCCCCCCCCCCCCCCCCTTCCCCCCCCCTCTCCCCCTGTAACTGTGGAGAAAGTCCAGGCAAGTGCGGAGAACATGAACTCAGGAGATGGCGTTTTATTCCCGTGCAGATGCTGGAGGAGTTCATCTGGAAGGCCCTGGACCTGCTGGACAAGCTGGATGAGCTGGGAGAGGTGCTGACCAACCCAGAGCTGCCCGACGACCTGGCCGGGGCCCAGCACGTCCTGGAGGAGCACAACCAGCTGAAGAGGAGGGTCACCCTGGCCCCCGTGGAGCAGCTCTCCATGGAGGGACACCACATCCTCACCAAGATCACCGGCGAGATCCCGGGACAGTCAGGTGTGTGGATACAGTGGTAACAGTTTGTTAACTGATAAAGTTTCTTTCCCAGTTGAACAACAGCCTACTCCAGGGAGATCCTGGACAGTCAGTCCTGCGTGTGGTTAGGTCATTGCAGCCAGTTGATCAGTTGAGGCTGTGCGTTATAAAACCATGGGTTATGGAAGCTTTAGTTGAATGTAGACTTTGATTGCAAAGGTATAACTAAGATTCCAGATGTGGACTTGGACTTGGGTATTCAAGTTGTTTAAATGATTTTACAGTCATATGAATTTGAACAATCAAGGCACTTCAAATGTAAGACCTCCCCCTCCCCCCCAAAAAAAAAGAAAGAAAAAAGAAACAAACAAAAAGCCAAAACCCACCTGATATTAAAACAAAAGTTAATGCTCTCTCTTTCATGTGCGATCTGCAAAAGAACATGTAATGCTTATCATATCTGAGTGATTATCTCTTTCATGTCTGATTTGCAAAAGAATGTGCATTAACACAATACTGGTCATGTTTCAAATTAGGGAGCGTGGGTCGTCGGGCCAAAATCTCTGGCAACACAGACTTCCAGAGCGCGGTGCCTCAGATCTCCCAGCTGCTGGAGAACCTGCAGTCCACGAAGCAGCACCTGAACCAGCTGTGGGTGGTCAAGAAGATGAGGCTGGAGCAGTGCCTGCAGCTCAGGATCTTTGAGGAAGATGTGGAGAAGGTGTGAGAGAGAGAGAGAGAGAGAAAGAGAGAGAGAGAGAGACTGAACCAGCTGTGGGTGGTCAATAAGATGAGGCTGGAGCAGTGCCTGCAGCTGAGTATCTTTGAGGAGGATGTGCAGAAGGTGAGAGAGAGAGAGAGAAAGAAAGAGAGAGAGAAAGAGAGAGAGAGACTGAACCAGCTGTGGGTGGTCAAGAAGATGAGGCTGGAGCAGTGCCTGCAGTTCAGGATCTTTGAGGAGGATGCGGAGAAGGTGAGAGAGAGAGAGACAGACAGACCCAGTTGTAGGTGGTTAAAAAAGAGAGTGGAGCAGTGCCTGCAGCTCAGGATCTTTGAGGAAGAAGTGCAGAAGGTGAATGAATGATTTATTTGTGTAGACTTAACAAAGCCATTCAAAAGAAGATGATGGTAGGGTGGGGGTATATAAACAAAGTGAGATTGTAATCCAGAACAAATAACACTGACAGTGTCATCATAATTAGGAATCCAAACCATGGAAGCAATGTTTTTAGCGATATCGATACTATGGTCATCGAAAATCGTTTGTCTGTAAGTATGAGGACAGCCATGGAGTCCAGAAGGTGAGAGACAGAAAGAGAGAGACACACACAGACAGAGAGACAGAAACAGAGGTAGACAGAGAGAGAGAGAGAGAGACACACACAGACAGAGAGACAGATAGAGAGAGAGAAACAGAGAGAGAGAGACTGAACCAGTTGTGGGTGGTGAAGAAAATGAGGCTGGAGCAGTGCCTGCAGCTCAGGGTCTTTGAGGAAGATGTCGAGAAGGGTGTGTATGCGTGCGTGTGAGAGAGGGTACATGAAAAAGAATGCTGCCTAGTAATATTGATGTAACAGTTCAGAATGTGTTGATGGAGTGTTGAGTTGATCATCCGATGACTTGAATATAAAAACCAAATGGCTTGACTACATTGATCGGAATTTCAGATTCTGATTATTGAACAACAATTTGACACATTAGAAATTTTATGACTAGAATCATCAAAGCATGTTGAGCGTCTTTTGTTTTTGTCTATGGAATTCATCAATCGATGATTTGGAGAAGAAAGGCAATTGTTGAACATCGATATCGTGGCAGGATGCGTTTCAGATGTTTGAGTGGATCAGCCACAACCATGACCTGATGATGATTGTACTAGAGATCAGCAATTTAACTGACACATTTGTGAGTCGATAATTCAAAGAAAAGCAAAAGTAATTAAAAATAAAAGAATGTGTGTTTCAGACGTTGGAATGATTCTTCCACAATTGTGACCTGATATGTTATTGATCAAGGATTTGACTGGTTGGCTGTTAAGTTGATCAGTCATTCAAGGAAGAAGAAAAGGAAGGAAAAGATCATTGTTATGGTGTGTGTGTTTTTCAGATGTTTGAGTGGATCAGCCACAACCGTGACCTGTTCCTGGTGAACTACACGGAGATTGGCACCTGCCACCAGATGGCTGTGGAGCTGGAGTCAGAGCACTGCCAGTTTGCCGTCAGTGCTGAGGTACTGTGTTGTGTTGTACTGTATTGTATTGTATTGTGTTGTATTGTGCCATATTGTCCACACCTGCCACCAGATGGCTGTGGAGCTGGAGTCAGAGCACTGCCAGTTTGCCGTCAGTGCCGAGGTACTGTGTTGTGTTGTACTGTATTGTATTGTGTTGTATTGTGCCATATTGTCCCATATTGTCCACACCTGTCACCAGATGGCTGTGGAGCTGGAGTCAGAGCACTGCCAGTTTGCTGTCAGTGCTGAGGTACTGTGTTGTGTTGTACTGTATTGTATTGTGTTGTATTGTGCCATATTGTCCACACCTGTCACCAGATGGCTGTCAGAGCACTGCCAGTTTGCCGTCAGTGCTGAGGTACTGTGTTGTGTTGTACTGTATTGTATTGTGTTGTATTGTGCCATATTGTCCACACCTGTCACCAGATGGCTGTCAGAGCACTGCCAGTTTGCCGTCAATGCTGAGGTACTGTGTTGTGTTGTACTGTATTGTATTGTATTGTGTTGTATTGTGCCATATTGTCCACACCTGTCACCAGATGGCTGTCAGAGCACTGCCAGGTTTGCCGTCAGTGCTGAGGTACTGTGTTGTGTTGTACTGTATTGTATTGTGTTGTATTGTGCCATATTGTCCACACCTGTCACCAGATGGCTGTCAGAGCACTGCTAGTTTGCCGTCAGTGCTGAGGTACTGTGTTGTGTTGTACTGTATTGTATTGCATTGTGTTGTATTGTGTCATATTGTCCACACCTGTCACCAGATGCTGTCAGAGCACTGCCAGTTTGCCGTCAGTGCTGAGGTACTGTGTTGTGTTGTATTGTATTGTATTGCATTGTGTTGTATTGTGTCATATTGTCCACACCTGTCACCAGATGCTGTCAGAGCACTGCCAGTTTGCCGTCAGTGCTGAGGTACTGTGTTGTACTGTACTGTATTGTATTGCATTGTGTTGTATTGTGTCATATTGTCCACACCTGTCACCAGATGGCTGTCAGAGCACTGCCAGTTTGCCGTCAGTGCTGAGGTACTGTGTTGTGTTGTGTTGTACTGTATTGTATTGTATTGTGTTGTACTGTATTGTATTGTACTGTATTGTGTTGTACTGTATTGTATTGTGTCATAATGTCAACACCTGTCACCAAATGGCAGTGGAGCTGGAATCAGAGCACTGCCAGTTTGCCGTCGGTGCTGAGGTGTGTGTGTTTGTGTGAGTGTGTGCAAACGTATGTGTGTGAGTGAGTGCGTGTGTTCGCATGCATGCTTGGGAGGGTATGTCTGTGTGTGTGTGTGCTTGTGTATGTACGTGTGTATCTTTGTACATTCATTTGTGTGTTGCTTTTTGCTTTTCCTAAAACATAATGCACAATCTTTAGATTGTGATTAAATACATATTGAGGAGAACTTGCACAGGTGTGTATGTCTCAGGAATTTATGATAGCAACCACCCTATGTGCGCAGAACGTCTATGTGAACATCACGCGCATTCTGAGCATGGCGCAGCGGATGTGTGACTCGGGCCACTACGCGTCCAACATGATCCGTGTGGAGGCCGGAAGACTGGAGAGGGAGTGGAAAAGCCTGGCCGCTGCCCTGGAGGACAGGAGCACCGTGCTACGCATGTCTGTCATCTTCCATAAAAAGGCAGAAATGGTCAGTGGTATGAGTGACACATGGAGGGAAAGGGGGGTGGGGGTGTGAAAAGCCTGTGCTGCCCTGGAGGACAGTGAGCACCGTGCTACGCATGTGTGTCGTGTCTGTGTGTAAAAAGTGTGTGCAGAAATGTGTGTGGTGTGTGTGTGTGTGTGGTGTGTGTGTGTGTGTGTGTGTGTGTGTGTGTGTGTGTGTGTGTGTGTGTGTGTGTGTGTGTGTGTGTGTGTGTGTGTGTGTGTGTGTGTGTGTGTGTGTGTGTGTGTGTGTGTGTGTGTGTGTGTGTGTGTGTGTGAGTGTGTGTGTGTGTGAGTGTGTGTGTGTGTGTGTGTGTGTGAGTGTGTGTGTGTGTGTTTGAGTGTGTGTGTGTGTGTGAGTGTATGTGTGAAATGGTCAGTTGTAGTATGAGAGATACATGGAGGGAAAGGGGTGTGGGTGGAAAAGTCTCTCCGCTGCCCTAGATGACAGGAGCACTGTGCTAGGCATGTGTTTTGTCTTCCATAAAAAGGCTGAAATGGTCAGTTGTAGTATGAGAGATACATGGAGGGAAAGGGGTGGGGGTGGAAAAGTCTCTCCGCTGCCCTAGATGACAGGAGCATGTGCTAGGCATGTCTTTTGTCTTCCATAAAAAGGCTGAAATGGTCAGTTGTAGTATGAGAGATACATGGAGGGAAAGGGGTGGGGGTGGAAAAGTCTCTCCGCTGCCCTAGATGACAGGAGCACTGTGCTAGGCATGTCTTTTGTCTTCCATAAAATGGTTTCCATGGAGCGTAAGATAAGTTTGGTGCACAGTATTTTGGAATCATGTCTTTTCAAAAAAAGTTTGAAATGGTGGTGATGTCCACATGTAGCCCCACTGGAGATACTATTGATCCAAACGAGATTCACAACTCCTTTTGTCAGTAGTCTCCTCGTTAACTCTTCTGTCGCCAGGTAGTTTTTGACATTCTTGGTTGTCCGTTGCATTTCAACAGACAAGAGGGGGGCAACTATTTTTTTCGACTGTGCATGCGTTGCTTTAATGGAAAAGTCTAACATAAGCTCTTAAAACCGACAAATACGTGACAGGGTACTTGGCAGTCAATGTCTTTGCATTTGGTAGGAGTGTAGAGTGATGTACTGGGTGATTACATCATACAGTAATGATCAAAGTTTGTTTTGGATATTAATGTCAAGGAAATTGAACATGGCTGAATGATTTTTTGTGATTGATGATTTCCATTGAACATGTTGGGTTGTTTGTAGTGTTGCAAATAGTTGGGTGTGATTTGAAATGACAGAACTGTTGTCAAAAAGCCTGAATACACACAAAGAGTGATTACTCCGCAGCTGACTGAAGCCGGGTTTTTTGCTCCCACCCTTTCACCTACACTACAGATGGGGATCATTGTGAACTCACTCACTGCCTAAGTACTGCTACCATACTTAGCACTTCCCACCTTCCACCTTCCAGGTGGGAAGTGAAAAAGTTGTCTTCATTCTTTGCAAGGTTGGTAGGCTGCGAAGTAATCACTCTTTGGGACATTTAGGCTTTTTGCTGTTGTGCTTAGATTGGATCTGTTTTTAACCCTCTTGTGCCTGACGCTCTGTGCTCTCAATCACCTCTGAAATCCTAACCCAAGGGACGTCACTCCGTACAAAAGGGGGGGTAGCGTCAGAAAAATAATAAAATAAAATATACCCTACCAGATTTTGTGTTTTTTTTTTGTTTTGAATGTGTTGCCGAGATGTCTGTCTGATTTGCAAAATGAATTTCAAGATGCTATGGGGATGCATGGCTCCACAAAAAAAATCAAATTGCCAAAGTGTAGTCGCAAACTGCATTCACTAGTCATTCATTGCCTACTTTTGCAGACTGTTGAAGCCTAACTCGCCCTAACTTGGGCTAAGACGACTGAAATGGAAATGTAGATCAAAATCATTCACTTACCCTTTCACTTCACGATCTTATAATTCCTATCTTTCACAAAAAAAAGAATTTTCATCGCTGTCATCACTCAGTGGATGCAATAACGACTCATCATCCATGATGTAAAAGTCGGGAAAATGCCGATGTCAGTAACACAACTTCAAAAATTTGCATCGATCGAACAAACACAAGCTCGCCGCCGAAATAGGTCAGAATACACTCCTTACTCATCACTTTGCGATCTCATAAGTCCCATATTTCACAAAAATAGGACTATTCATCGCTTTCCTCAGTCAATGGACGCCATAACTGTTCGTCATCCATATTGGAAAAATCGCAAAAATGCCGAAGTCGGTCACTAATTTTCAAAAATTCATATCTTTCAAACCAATCGGCCTAGAAGCCATTGCAAGCAACAGGACGGAAGTGTAATCCATAGCGAAAGCGAGTCTGAAGCGCTCACGTGACTGCCATGTGATAGAAACAAAATGGAAGCGCCCTAACCGGCCACGTGGAATCCGTACATTCCCGAACGTTCTAGACGTTTCCGATCCGATTTTTTTTTAATGTTCACGACCGTTCACCGCACAAGAGAGTTAAGCAATCAAGCTGTTTCTTTTGGAATGGTTTGTTGTTACTTTGAAGCGGAAGAAATACCGTATTTTACGGACTATAAGGCGATACTTTTTTTTCCTAGACTGACACCCCTGCGCCTTGTAATGTGACTGATAATATAGTAAGAAACTATAATAACAAAATCTGAATTTTGTAAAATTTGGGGGGTGCGCCTTATTATCAGGTGCGCCCTGTAGTCCATAAAATATGGTAGGTTGTGTCTTTTGAAATGATTAAATTTTGGTATATTCTAGTCACAGAGACTTATCTCTATGAAATTCGGGCTGCTCTCCCCTGGAGAGCGTGTCGCCGCAAGTGCAGCGCCTACCCAATTTTTTTTTTTTGAGGGGTGGGGGGCACAGGGTGAGGAGGGGGTGTGGGCACACTTGTCAATTGTGGGTTTAGCAGATTTTATAATTTTTTTAATTTTTTTTTAAACCCTCCACTGTCCCCGCCTTCTGGGTTTAGCAGAGTTTGTTGATGATTATGTCTACTGTAATAATGTGTGCCAGTCAGTCATTTCCTATCATAACTTCCAGATAGCAGAGGGGGCAGCTGCTATTCTGGTGGGCTGGGCTAGAGTTTGTTTATAGTGGAGATGCCTTGACGTAGTAATAGTAGGTGTCATTATCATGTCTGTGTTTCAGTACCTGGGCCAGGTGATCGTGTGGCAGTCGACGTGTGAGAACACCAGTAATACCATTGCTATTATTGTTTTCATTATGATGTCTGTATGCTACAGTACCTGGGCCAGGTGATCGTGTGGCAGTCGACGTGTGAGAACACCAGTACAGTCGACCCCCTCACGAACGGCCCTCTGAATTACGACCTCCCCTCTTTTACGACTGAAATAT
>JAGGCT020000106.1:0-55776 GCA_017654935.2 Phymorhynchus buccinoides | reverse complement strand
TGTTTAGCACTGCTCCGGTACTAAGTGCCAACCATCTTTGTATTTACAAATGCTCCACAAGGCTAAAGGCGAAGAGGGCGTAACTATGACGGGCCAAAAAGGGTTTTATTATCACTCTATTTTGCCTTTCAATACAAAAAGGAGCTATTGAATAAACAAAACCGATTTTAATAGTGTCATGTAAATTTAAATAGAATAATAAATATCCAAATATAGAACAACTTATTTCATTACTGAGCCGCTTTTCTATTCAATGCTGTTCTTGTTCATTTGAATAAAAAGTGAAGAAGTATTGATAGAAAAGTGGAGTAGTGATTACGAGCTTGTATCTTTCATACTTTGGGACGAATATTTCATACTTTATAAAAAATATTCATACTTGTAAAAAATATTCCTACTTTGTTAAAAAATATCCATACTTTGTAAAAATATGCCATAATGTGCTTGTTCTATTGCTAATTCAAACTCGTAAGTAGAAAATGAACGCTAAAGTATAAACTAAATTCCAACCATTCTTTATTCAATATCCCAGAAACAAATCTATTAAATACGTTCCAATATCTATTTAATACATCTTGTGATATAGAGTAGATATTCTCTTTTCATACCACACCATACTCTTTCTATTCATATTTCCGTAAAAGTATTATGTAAATAGTTTTAAATAGTAAAGAATCGGTTTTTCGAATGCAAAACTCATCGCTCTACTCTCTCGGCTAGCCAGCTGACGGTTATTGTCGAGAATCCAGACTAACCGTGAGTGCTTAGTGTATCTTGAAGGTCACACTGAGTCCACCATCGGTTCCGAGCTTGGCCTCCCCTGCCACTGTCATTTGACTTGCTGTCAAGTTCAACGCCACATTAATGAGTGCATGTAACTTGTAAGTCTTTTCATTGTCCTCAATTCGTTTTGTTTTCGGTTTGCTTTGTTTTAAAGCATAATTTTCTCTTCTTCAATCCGCCTGAACACTTTCACCTATTTCTACTAGCTTGTTGAGCTACTAGTAGTCTATTATTAGGGGCTATCCTTTATCAATGCGTTACATCCAAACGTGAACACCAAGACACGCGCGCTCTCGGTGGATGAAGTTCAGTCAACCCGTCGCGTATCGCTTTGTTCGCCCGTAACGACGGGCTGAAAAACCAACCAGGATATAAACAAATTTATGTTCCTGTCATCTGTCTTACGCCAAAGGCCGAGAGCATCAGAATTTGACATGTCGCTAATAACGCTTCGGTGGGCCCCCAGTGCGCGTGTAATAAACTCTTGCAGCCACATACCCCCCCCCCCCCCCCTCCGCAACACCTAACACCCAATCAAGCGTCGTGTAGTGGGCGGGCTTCTTCACCATGCGCACAAAGCACAGAACGGGGTGGGTGATGGTGGGGGTGGGGGGATAGGGGGGGAGGGTAGGAGGGGGGTGGGGGGAGGTAGGTTTGGGGTATCATAAAAATCGGATCATTTTGATAGAGAGAAACTTAACTTTATAAAAGAAATGTCCCGGCATGGAACTTTCGAGAGGACGTAAAACTAACAAAAAACAAAAAAAAATAGAGATAGATAGTTGAATTGAATTAATTTTTAACGCGAAGGAGGCGTCTTGTTGGCACTTGTCCACTCAATCCTTAGCTGCCGCTAACGGACAGCAGGGCGATCTGTGTCGCCGAACTGAAATGTTCGGCCGAACTGAGTTTTCCCCTAATTGCCCCGAACCTGCAGCCCGACCGACTTTCGTGTTCGCCGAGCCCATTCGGGCCGAATCTTGTTCACAATCCGTGTCCTGCGAACAGTTTCTCGTTCGGTCCGACTCGGGACCTTCATATTGAGGAACCAAAGTGTCGCTGCTTTTATTTTTAGATCATGATCTTCCAAACACGCCATTGTTTTTCTTCCGATTACCCTTTTTCTTCTTGCGTCAGTTTAGTCTGTCATATGCAAAGATGTAGTTTGTCACCTCGTCATGTTTACGAACCTCAAGTCTGCTTCTTTCAGTTTTGCTGACAACGTAAGAGAGTTGTATTACTCGAATCAGCACTTTGAACACGGAAGACGGAACGTAGCCAAGAAGCCACAAGCGGCAAAGGAACCACATAAGTTTCAAGTAGATATAATATCGCAATCTGTCATCCAGTCACATGCATTATATACATATATTGAAGATAAATGCCTATCGAGCCATTCACAATTACAAAGTAGCCTTGTTGGACCAACCTTTGAGGATGAAGAACTGAACAATACGTATAACGCTAAAAGCCGCCAAACTTTGTTCTGAAAAGACAAACCATGGAATAAAAGTCGGTGTGACCTGGCCTATAGTGCGATGAAAGTATAAGCAATCAGAGAAAGAGTTATAGCTACGAAAGGCTAAAGCCCAGTCAGTCAGAAGTGAAAGAATAGCAGCCTAGCAAAAGCAATCGCACAACTTTCAGAAGTTTGATGCGACTCAAGAATGATGTAGATTTCCTATGTCATCGTGACTGACAGAATCCCGCAGACTTTAAACAAGTGTTAATCTATATACATTGTAGATCTTATACTCTTAATCTGATCTAAGCGAGGCATGATCACGAAAACAGGAAGTATATTCTATGTCTCTTTGTGCTAGCAGAGGTGTACGTAGCAAGTACTGTGCAGGCCTAGACTGACTAATGACTACCACATAAAGTGTTAAAGTACAGCCATGATTGTGTCTCAATATGTATGCACTAACCCCAGCATTTGCAAACTCTAACCGAAGCAGGACGCATGGAATTCTGCAGGCCTGGTCCGGCGTCCCAATTACCTGACTGCCTGACCAATCTTGATTAGGCCTAGTGTGCATTAAGTGTGTACTGGTTTACTGTATGTGTGTCTGTGTGTTCTGATCATATTACTGATTTTTAATTGTCCGTGCACTAAGGAAAAGGAAGAGATTTCCTTTTTAGTTTATATTTCCCTTTTTTTTACCACCTGTGGCGAAAGCTGGTTAAATGTTTTTCAGCATAGTCCTGTTCCTTCCTGCTGTGTGTGTGTGTGTGTGACTATCGTCTAATGACAGCCATGGTACTTGGATAACATTTTGAACAGACATATGACAAACCTACCTACTACAAAGACTAATACAATGCAGTGCCATACAACACGCATCATCAAACACATCAGCAGCGTCACATAAAACATTTATTGTGCTATGCCATACAACGCTCAGCGTCAAACAAAAGGCAGTGTCAAATATTGCGCCACGCCAAACAACGTGCAGCGTCGAACAACAGGCAGCGTCAAACATTGCGCCCACGCCATACAAAGCGCAGCGTCAAACCACAGGCAGAGTCAAACATTGCGCCACACCATACAAAAAGCAGCGTCAAACAACAGGCAGCGTCAAAAATTGCGGCACGCCATAAACAACGCGCAGCGTCAAACAACAGGTATTGTCAAACAGTCAGGCCACACCATACAAAGCGCACCGTCAACCAACAGGCAGCTATCAAACATTGCACCACGCCATACAACGTGCAGCGTCAAACAACAGGCAGAGTCAACAATAGCGCCACACCATACACCCCGCCGCCGTCAAACAACATGGCAGTCCTCAAACATTGAGCCACGACCATACAATACGCAGCGTCAAACAAAAGGCAAGCCTCAAACATTGCGGTACGCCATTCAATGCACTGCACAGTGTCGAACAACGGGCATCGTCAAACATTGTGCCACGACATACAACGCGCAGCATCGAACAACAGGCAGCGTCAAACATTGTGCCACGCCTCTCAAATCAAACTTTGTTGTTATTCCACACCACCATTACAAAACAAAGACTTTTATCAATACATGTAATAAAAAAAAAACCCACATAATTAAGTCCAACTGTCACTTAGATCCAAATTTGGATTTTTACTTGCAGCTTCTTGCTTAATTTCAATTTTTTGGTGCAATGTTATAGGTGTGTTACATATGTCCATAAATTTGTTTTCATTCTGTTTTTCTGTCTTGATCACTCATATTTCACTCATTGTTCACTAATTACTAAAAAGTAGCAGAGGTAATGAAAACAAAGCAGTATTGCACACAGTGACAAACCATTCTCCAAAACAATTCCATATTACTTACAATTACATGACTGACTGTGTGAGTGTGCATGCAGTCAGTGAATGTGTCAATGTGTTTGTGATTTCATGATACAGTATCAACTTTATCCAGGGTATGGATGGTAGGAAGTTGTGAATTGTGTCAATGCCATACATATAATACCTTGATGCCAGTCCACTTTTCAAAAACACCAATGAAATGAAGATCATACTGACATCACAAATCACCTACAAAATTATATTGTTCTCCAAAAGTTTATATGTAATCAAATACACATGGCCCTACATTTACGCGTCCACTTATTTTTTCCCCTCTTTCTGTGCGTGTGTGTGTGTGATTTTTTTAAACTCATTCTTTTGGGTGATATGCTATTTAATTTGTATACAGGTTCATGTTTTATTTCTTGTTTTTAATGTGTTTTTTATATGAGACTTTACTTTTAAGTATAATTTGTATGCGCCCACATTAGTAATTAGTGATGAGCCTACTGTGGGATACTATGTGGCTATATTTATTTTCATTATTGTTATTATTATGGTTATCATTATATATTATTATTACTAATCACTTCTAATGACAAATCCCTTACTGCATTTTGAAAAGCAATCCAGAAAGATTTGCTGATAGTTCAACAAAGCAGCATAAACTCAAGAGTCAATCACGTCAGAGTAGATACAGTGGAACCTTCCTTATAAAACCTCCCATTATAAGAACACCCCCCCCCCCCCACTACACACACAAGAGACTGAATGACTGAGAACACATAATGGCTGTCTTGCTGATAGTTGATAGTGTGTGGTATGTGTTTCAGTCATTCAGTATCCAGAAAAAGAAGATGAGCAAATAATATTATGTGTACAAGTCACTGTGTTTGATGCTTTTAGGGGATGTGCACATTGCATGCCTAAACTTCATGCGTTCATCAGCAAAAGTAAAAGAAAGTAAGAAATAAGCAGATGGAATAAGTGCATATGTTTCCCCATGTGCTTATCTCATCCGCTTAAGCTTAATGTATTTCTTACATTCTTTTACTTATGTTCAGATATGCGCATGAGATTTCTGCATGTAATGTGCACATCCCCTAAGTCTGAAACAAAAAATACTATATTCTCTTTCCCTCACTCCACTCTTTCAATTAAATCATTCACACAAATACATAATAATAATGAGGAAAATGTATATAGCGCCCATCCTACTATGTAGGCTACAGGGGCGCTTTACACAAAATTGAAATGGAATAAAAACATGAAACAAAAATCCAATAACATCAGCAGACAAAAACAATACACATATTAATCAACAACTACTGTGACTGCTACTACTACTACTAGGCCTAATACACGTATGCATTTTCACACAATTCACAAGCATGAAATAACAGCATAATATTCACAACATACACACACACACCGAGCACAAGCACACACACACAACCCCTACACACACACACACCCCTACACACACACACCATGCATACATACACTCATATAGGGGCCTACATGAACGCATCACACGCGCACACACAACACAAACATGCGCACACGCACACACGCACACACACACACACAAACACGCACACACTGATGCACTGATGTAGTGACTATAAAAAATAATGTCAAGCTCTAGGCTTCACCCCACTGTAGTTTACCAAAAAACCTGTTCATCGATCTGTCATCGTCACATCATTTTATTATATGAAGATAATTCAATGCTATTGCTTCCCCTTAAAAAAAAAAGTTACTTCTAGGTTATTTTCTTTCTATAGACGAGATGCACAAATTTAAGGGCGTGGGGGATTTTCTAGGCTTAGCCTAGGCCTACATGTTTACTACCGAAGAAGGCCTTTGAGCCTCACTATGACGTTGGGGTCAAATGGTCACTTCAGCACAGTTCGTTTCGGGTTAGATTAAGGGACAAAACCACTGTTCGGCCGAACGATGGATTCGGGCGAAAATGAAAAGACCCTTAATTGACTTCGCTCGTTTCGGCCGAACACCCTGTTCGGCCGAATTGGATTCGGGCAGCTAAGGGTGGCCTTAAGCATCTCCCTCTTCTGCCATTTTGATGTTGTGTGGGCCTCCAGTATCTTTGCCTACCGCTGGCTGTCTGCTTCTCAATTTCGCGCGCCTTTATTTTGACCCTTACAATTTGCATAAAGCCCTCACGTAGTCTTGGCGTCTCTGACAATAACCGTCAGCTGGCTAGCCGAGAGAGTAGAGAATGAGTTTTGCCTTCGAAACCAATTCTTTACTATTTAAACTATTTAATAATACTTTACGGATAATATTGAATAGAAAGAGATGGTGGTATGAAAAGAACATTATCTACTCTATATCCACAAGATGTATTAAATAGATATTGGAAGTATTTAATAGATTTTGGGGATATTCAATAAAGAATGGTTTGGAATTCATTTTATACTTTAGCGTTTCATTTTCTACTCTACTGAGTTTGAATCTATTCAATAGAACAAGCACATTATGGAATATTTTTTACAAAGTATGGAATGTTTCTACAAAGTATGGAATATTTTTACAAAGTATGGAATAGATACAAGCTCTTAATTCATTACTCCACTTTTCTATTCAATACTTTTCACTTTTCTATTCAATAGAACAAGAACAGTATTGAATAGAAAAGCGCAGTAATGAAAAAAGTTGTTCTTTTATATTTTGGATTATTTACTATTTATATTTAATATTTACATTGACACTATTAAATAGGTTTTTGTGTATTCAATAGCTCTTTTTCGTATTGAATAGGCTAAAATAGAGTAGATAATAAAACCCCGTTTGGCCCGCCATAACACCCTATTTTCACTCACATGTTAATGTCAGATACATCTTGCTCTCTCTCTCTCTCTCTCTCTCTCTCTCTCTCTCTCTTCTCTCTCTCTCCTTCTCTCTCTCTCTCTCTCTCTCTCTCTCTCTCTCTCTCTCTCTCTCTCTCTCCCTCTCACTCACACACACAGCAAGCACACACACGCACACAGGCGCGCGCGCACACTCACACACACAATCACGCACACGCACGCACGCACACGCACACACACACACACACACACACACTCACCACACCGCGCACAAACATTACACACACACAGCGTGCACGCGAAAAGAGACACAGAGTGAGGGGCAAGGGAGTGGGCCGATTGTCAAATTATGTAGGGTCGATCCTCGTGCCGATCCTCGCCGATAGTGCCGATCCTTTTACGATCCACGCCGATCCTCGACAATTCTCGCCGATCCTTAGTTCTTACTGACCCCCCCTATGCATTCCTTGGGTCATCTGGTCAGGAATATATATATGGCTGTGCGGCTGTTATCTTTTCCTGTATTACTTGACTCAACTGTCCTGCACGCTCACCATCTGATGGTGATCGCCGGTCTATTGGATTTTTGTTGTTTTAACTATTATCCCTCGGATGGCTTCCAACGTTTAGGCTTCCACCATGACATACTACTATTTGTATCCTTAATTTTGGATATCATCTCAGTAGTTTGCCCTCTCTAGTCATGTCTATTAGTTTTTTTTAAATTAAAATTTCAGAACATTATTATTTTGTTCATTTGACATAAGATTTTTTTTTTTACTATTTCTGGTTTAACTTTGTGCTGGTTTGCTTTTATTGTGGATTTTCGATTTGGTGCAAAGAAGACACCATTCTCTTGTAGAATGTCTTCTTGCTCAAGTTGGCATCCACTGGACAGTCAAAAAAATCGCTCATATCTCTGATCGCTTCTCGGCCTTTTGGCTAAGACAGTGATTCAGGAATATAAATTTTTGTTTATACCCTGGTTGGTTTGTGTTCATGGCGAAAGCCGATACGCGACGTTAAAAACTGAACTTCCATCCAGTCAAAAAATCCCAGTGGCGGTACCATAGCCTATCAGGTTTATCCTGAGGCGTGGTTACCGCTGCACATATCTATATTGTTAACAAACCGGGGACTTTACTGGTGTTGCACTGCCTCCGGGCATTGCAGCCAGTATTGTTCCCAACATCTTTGTATTTACAAATGTCCCATATGTGTCTATGACCGAGAGGACGTAAAACATCATTTTCACTCACAAATCACACAGTCAAAAATCCCCCTATTGTATATCATGTGGTGGTACCATAGCCGATGAGGTTTAACTGAACCGAGGCGTGGTTACCGCTACACCTATCTATATTATTGTTAAAAAACTCGGGACTTTACTGGTGTTGCACTGCCTCTGGGCATTGCAGCCAGTATTGTTCCCACCATCTTTGTATTTACAAATGTCCCATATGTGTCTATGACCGTGAGGACGTAAAACATCATTTTCACTAGTCAAAGCATCCCCTTCCCCTCTCCTCCCCAAAATCTAAAAGTTAAAGCATAATTTCGACAGTCAAAAAGGACGTAAAACACAATTTTTCATTCAGTCAAATTTCATCCCAACTTTATCAAAAACAAATTATTGCTAAAGTTAACGAAATTTAGTTATATGGCTTCGGCCCGGAGGACGTAAAAAGAAACTTTCGTTCAGTCAAATTGCAGGCCAATCATGCAAATGGATGAGATTCTTCACAAGATGAACAGCTGCATAAGGTACTGTCCCTCCTCTATTGGGAAGAGAAAAGTAAATCAGCACATTTTAAATTAATTAAAAAACATTTTTTAAAGAACACAGAACATTTCATAAAGTTAACATTAACTTGTTTTTGTTTCTGAGGTTCACAAATTCCGACATTAGACAGAAAATATCAATTAGGCATTTCAAATGCACCAACTTTTCAGTCTCAAACTGCTCGAGGCAGAGACTTGGGATTTGGGGTGTGGATGGCTGTTGGGAGTCCTTACGAGATTCTGCTCGGTGAGGTCCCCCCAGCCATCGTTAAATGTGGCGTTTACATGAAATTTACATTTCCAGTGGGAGGCAAATGGAACAGCCGCCGTGACAACACGTGCGGAGCACGGGTATAGCTAGGAACTTTATATTCATCTAGCAGTGTAAAGATCACACTGTCGCGGCTATCAACATAAAGTCGACCTGGTTAGGCGAGCTGTTCAACTCAGGTCATGGAAAAATACACTGTAGGCAACTAACTCCGTGACATGTTTAAAACTAGAGTATAGGCCTAGCTGTTAGGACATTTTCTCTGTTAGTGTGCTGTTCTTAGGCTTTGCAGCAAACAACATAGGTAGGTACTATTTGTAGGCTAGGTAGGGGCCTAAAGTGTGGCGTTGCAAATTGAAGCTCTTTGTGTGTGTGTGGTGTGAGTGTGTGCGTGCATGTGCATGTGCACTGCATGCATGGTGGAGAGGATATGCACTCGGTGAACAAGCCGGTTGGCGAAAGCTCTCCAAGTAAATAAAGATTGGGTGGCAGAATTTTCAAGAGCTATGAATGTGTTTTTCGTCTATGACTGTTATTGCTCGCTTGCTCTCTCCGGGGTCTTCTTCGGTGGTGCGGTGCTCTGGCGCTGCCTTCCTAGAGTTGGGAGTGAATCATTTTTTACTCTCTCCTCTCTCTCCCTCTCTCTCTCTATAATATATATATATATTATATATATATATATACCCAGCTGTTTACCATTTCTTTTTAACTTATTGCTGGTTTGCTTTTATTGTGGACTTTCGATCTGGTGCAAAGAGGACAACCTTTCTCTTTGGGAAGGTCTTCTAGCTCAGTTTGAATTTTCACTGTGGACATTCTTTGCAGGCCGTTATGCAGACTGAAGAGTCTTTCTCAAGACGAATCAGCTGTTTTTGCATAGGCATTGTCTATCTCCCCATTGGGAGAAAAAAGTAAATCATCACATTGTTTTCTTTTCTTTTTTTCAGAACACAAAACAAATCGTAAAGTTAAATTGGAATTGATTGAGTTTCTCTCTTAGCTTGCACAAACTTATACATTGGACAACAAGTTTTTATTTTCAAAGCAAACTATATATATAAAGGAAAGTTTTAATGGTGTGGTTGTTTTTTCTTCTTCAATTCTTGTACGTTTATATATATTTTCGTGTTCTCCTTCCCCCCCCCCCCCCTCTCTCTCCTCCTCTCTCTCTCGATCTACTCTCTCTCAGTCTCTCTCTCGCTCATCTCTCTCCTCTCTCTCTCTCTCTCCTCTCTGTTTGTCCTTCCTTAATTCTCTTTTCTGTTTTGGTTCCCCCCCCCCCCTTTTTTTCCTTCTTCTTGTTTACCTCCCTTTTAATATCCCTCTATCTATCACCCTCATACCCTCTCACTCTTCTGTCTTCGCGTTCCTGTCTTCTTCTGCTTCCTCATCCTCACCTTCTTCCTCCTTCGCCCCCTACAACACCCCCCCTCTCTCTCCCTCTCTTTCGTGTGTAGACTAATGTGCAACGCGCGCGTGTGTGTGATGTGGTGACTTCAACTATAACAATAAACCTAAGTGCGGTGATGTACGTGCTGTACTTAACTGGTTTGTATTTTTGTTTGTTTGTTTGTTTTTTGTTGGGGTTTTTTTTTCTGTCTGTCCCAAGTATATCTCCCGAGACCGCTTGACCGACCGTGGTCAATTTTGTGTTAAGGTAGTGCCTCCGGGTTAAATAGGTGGAGAGATCGGCGCAACCATTTTGCCGTCGTGACCATGACCTTGACGTACGACCTTGAAACACCGAAAATCTATTTTTAAGCCATACTTGGGCACACAGCAACATAGGATGTTGAAACTTGGTATTAAAGGTGGTTTGGCGTTCATGCCCGTTCTGGTGATGGTAACATACCGAATCAAGGTCAAGGTCCAAGGGTCAAAAGATCGCTGGAGCCTGAAAATCGGAGGTTCCCTTTGTTTCTCCTTCTGTCTGCCCCCAGGATATCTTTCGAACGGGTTTGAAGAATCCACGTCAATTTTGTTGCTGGTGTGTCACCATGAGAAGGACGGCATCCGCGCAACCATTTTGCGTCGTGGATCCTTGACATTGCGTACGACTTGAAAACCGAAAATCTTTCAGGGGCCATACCTCCCACACGTTAGTGTTAAGTCTTCAATTTTGCATGAAGGTACTTTGCTTATGCCCGTGTCTGATGGTAAAGCATACCGATCAAGGTCCGGTCACGGTCCGGGCCAATCAGTAGGCCTTTGAAGTGGTTAGGGTTCTACACATTGGTTTTAAGCCATATTTCCAATTGGTACGACAGAAGCGCTTCATATTGTGTGTGGTACTGATACCCCTAGAGAAGAAACTCTCAGCATAACTTATCACCATGCTGCCTTGACCTTGAAGGGGTGACCTTGAAAACCGAAATTTCCTTCTTAGCGCTATATGTTTTCATCTTCAAGCTCTATCTCGGGTGACTAGGACAGATCCCTTCCAATTTTGTTGTCAGGTGTGACACTCTACGGTGTGTCGCCTAGTGCGTGGTATTGCTTTGTACGGACATGTCTGCCGCTCGGCTACAGCCTGTTTTTTTAAACTTGTTTTAATATGATTTATATGATATGAGAAAACTTTGTTTTTGATGTAGTAGTTCTTTTTCTTATTCTCGTTGCTTAATTTCTTGATTTGGTTAAGTCCCTGTCAGATAGAGTGAATTGATGTTTACATTTAGGAAAAATAAGTTAAGTCTTCACGCGAATTCCAAACCTAGAAATGGAAGCAAAAGGTTAGCAATAAGGAATAGGTTAAGGGTTATGGAGTTAACCCGTTAAAAATTTAGGGCAGATGTGATATTAGGGCACTGCGTGGGGAATGAAATCAAATGATAATGTGATGAGTTTAAAATCATTTGTTGTTCACTACAACCCGCCTGCTCACTTAAAGAAAAGTGTCCCCCCGAGGAATGCTGTAATTAACATCGAAATATTGGGACAATCGTTGTTTTGTTTTTCTTTTTTCAATCTCCATTTTGTGTATATATATATATATATATATATATATATCATATATATATATATACAAAAGAATTTAAAAAAAAAAAAAAAAAGATAAAAACACGGCCTCATCTGACCCACGTCGTATCGATAAAGTACCAATAAAAATTAGCATAAAAGATTTATTGCACCCGCAAATTTTCGCCTATTCATCTCATCATGGGCCGTGAACAAATCAACATAACACCCTTCTTTCCCACATAAAACACCAGAGACGTCGAAACAACGCAGCAGAAATAAAAGAAACCTTAATAAGAGATAAAATATGCTGTAACGGTACTGTAATACGACATATTTTATCTCTTATTCAATGGTTTCTTTATTTCTGCTGCGCTGTTTCGATCGTTCCTGGTTTTATGTTTGAACTAAGGGTGGTATGTTGTATTTGTTTCAGCCATGATGAAGCCGGGGGGGGGGGGGGGGGGAGGGGGGGGGGAAATAGGCGAAATTTGGCCGGGTGCCATAATCTTTTTTATGGAATTTTTATTGGTACTTTTAATCGATACGAGTGTCAAGAGTGCGTGTTTTTAGTCTTTTTGTATTAAAGACTTTGTCTTTATTCACGTGCACCTAAATTATGGGGCGGTGCCAGCAAGGCTAGTTTTTATATTATATTATATATATATATATAATATAATAAGATCTATATATAGATAATATATATATCGTGGAAGCCGGGGAAAGCGGCGTTGGCGGTAAGAAGCCCACCCCCAATTATCCTCATGAGATATGAAAATTTCAAGTCAAATTTTGCCATGAGACGATGCTAACATTAACGCTCGTCTCTGGGCAAATGAGACTGAAATTTGCTTCATTTCATGAGATAATTGGGGTGGGCTTCTAATACCTCGCCCATGCGCTTTTTACCCCGTCCTTCCCCTCTCTGTGTGTGTGTTGGTGTGAAGTGCGCGTGATGCGCGCTCGTTATGCGTGACGTAGGCCTACGCGAAAATACTACTCGGTTATTTACGGCTTGTGGTTTGCATGATGCGTGAAAGAGACTCAGAGCAGTAGGCCTACAGTCTAAGTAGGTTTAACATCAGTCTTGCGCTCTCTCTCTCTCTCTCTCACTCAAAAACTCTCTCTCTCTCTCTCTCTCTCCTCTCTCTCTCCATCCTCTCTCCCTCTCTCTCTCTCCACCTATGAGAAATCCGTCAAAAAATGTAATATGAATATGATACTTTCTTTTTTTTTTTTTTTTTTTTTTTTTTAAAACAGGACCTAACAAGGACGAAAAATCTGAAATCTGACACCACTGTTACTAAACTCATAAATGAAGAATGGATTATGATTATCCATTGCAAGATTCATTGCAGAGGCAAGCAAAAAGAGGCAAGCAAAAAAATTTGCGGAATAGAAAAGAAACACTAACTCTTAAAGTTAAACACATATGTATAAAGTGCAATGATCACCATTTATAATATGTTATTATCACTTATTTATTAGATGTATTAGGTAGGGCTTTATAGTTACAGTGGCATCTCTGTGAAAATCGTGTTGCTCCCACCTTTTAGAGTGCGCGTGTCGCAAGGGCCAGAGGCGTGACCACTCATTAAAAAAAAATTGCATGCGGATTTTGTGTGTGTGTACTTGATGAGGAGGAAAGGGTGTGGGGGGTCAATTTGGGACGGAAGGAAAGTGGGGGGCGGGGGGGTAAATTTTGAGACCAAATGACAACTTTTTCTTTTTTTTTTTTTTTTATTTTTTGTTTTTTTTTTTTTTCGTTTGCCAACACTCTCGGGGTTAACGTGTGCTAAGGTGAGGTTGCATGGGCACACGGGACCCTCTTTATCGTCTCATCCGAAAGCGACTCTCCACAAGAGAGGGCCATAGTTGAGAAGTGGCGGAAAAGATCTCCTCCCCATCGCCCTGTAGCACACCAGGTTCGAACTCTCCTCGGGTTACCCCGTTGACACGGAGAACGAAGCGAATGCGTTACCACTGCCACGCTACACTATTTATAATTTCTGTGAATTTTATACGCATAAAAAAATTAGCAGTCTGTTTTTGTTATACAAATGGTGGACGGGTGGTTTTTTCTGTTTGGAGGGAGGGGGGGGGGGGTTAAGTGGAGAGGAGCTGTGACACTAGGAGTAGGAGTGGTAAGAAAATGATTTTTGGTGAATATCTTCATTTCTTGTCCTTTATTTCATTATTATTATTTATTACTTCAGTTTATTTCCTTTATTATTATTTATTCATTATATCCCTTTTATTATTTTTAAATTAAGAGTAGCTAGTATTTTCTTTACACGCCAACTAAATTGGTCTGTTATTTGAGTACCCCCTCGCCGTAAGGGCTTATCTATGCACTATATAATTTTTTTTATGCTAATGGCAATAAAACTATTTGAAATTTGAATCTCTTCTATCTCTTCTCTCTCATCTCTCTCTCCTCATCTCTCTCTCTCCTCTCGTCCTCTCCTTCTTCTCTCCTCTCTCTCTCTCTCAGTGGCGCAGACAGGGGGTGGCTGGCCCCCTGGCTCAGATGAGGGGGGGGTGAGGGCAGATGTCCTGCTCTGCCACCCCCGGCCACGAACTGCTCCTGCCCCCTCCCCCCCCCCCAATTTGAGCAGGCCATACAAGCGAAAAGGAGAGAGAGAGAGAGAGTAAGAGGAGGAGGGAGAGAGAGAGAGAGAGTTTAATGGAAAGCTAAATACTTGTAGATATAGTTTTTAATGACGTAGTTAATTTCAGAATTAAAAACAAGCCGATGACAATTTTCAAACAAAATTTGCCTACCCGGAGATGAAACTATGATAAATTCAATGTGTTTTTTTTTACTTTAAAAAGAAAAGTGTTTTTCCCATTGTGGACATTCTTTATTTTGGTATACTAATAACTGTAACAAATGGCAAAACACAGACAAACCGCAACGCATACATGCTAGTTTTCCGTTGCGTACCTTTTGGTTTTGAATGCCAAAGCATGGTTTTTTTTATACCACCTGTAAACATCTAACAGAGACCCCTTGTCCACGATGTATATAGCTGTACGGATGATCAAGTTCATTTTGTTTCTTCTGATGGTAGACGTTTGAAATAGTGGCATTAAGGAGCAGCAGGTGTCTGTTTCGTAAAAAAGAAGATTTAGCCTGTTAGAAAAGATATTGTGGTGGCTTTTTCCCTCAACCAAAAACACATGCAGAAATGGAAGGCTGCTGAGCATAATCTCTTTGTAAAGTTCATGATAGAGCGTGAAGCAATGGAGAGTAAAGAATTTTTTAAAAAAAAACTTACTGCTCACCAGAAAATATATAATAAACTAATGGAGTATATATAAGAGTTCTTTACAACTTTTAACTTTTGAATTGCCAGAATATATATGTTTAATGTTTGTGTTATGTGTGTGTGGGTGTTTTGAGATGTGTATGTATGTGTGTGTGTGTGTGTTGTGTGTGTGTGTCGTGCGTCCGTTTTAATTTAGTGAGAGTATAAAAATAAGAGAACTTCATTTACTAGAATACTTGATTTGTTCATATATATCTATGACTTAAATTTGAAATTGATTTGTCAAATATTTTCTTCTTTTAGTTCCCTTTTTTCAAATATTTTAATTATTATTTTTGGTTCTCCATGTGTGGCAATGAAATGATCTTCCCCCCGTGTCATGAAGGAACCCAGTGTTAATGACGTTAAATGGGATCCAGTGTCCAGTGCTCTCTCTCTCTCTCTCTCTCTCTCTACTCTCACTCTCCACTCTCTTCTCGCTCTCCTCCTCCTGCATCTTCTCCATCTCTACCTCCTCACTCTCTCTCTCTCTCTCTCATAACTGTTTGAATTCCCTGCCTTGCGGCTGCATGGTGCAAAGATTGGTAGCAATCACAAACATCCCAACAAAAAGCTCCATTGTATGATGGAACTAATTAATGCAGCTAAATTGGTAGTAAAGATAACTAAATAAAAGTTGTATCGCTTTGTTAAAACACCTCAAGATTCAATGATATACGCATTTTATTCAGGCCCTGAACAAATATTCAGATCTATAGACAACGATCGTCGTTTTAAAACGTACCAGGCAGCCCCTCTTAGCAATAACGTTAAAAAAATTTCTGTCAAGGTTTTGTGAGAGAACTAAGGCATCTTGGGTGGGTATAAGAGAACCGTATTAGTGAAACATTGGACATATCAGACTGGTCCTCACCATTCCCCATCAGTACTTGGTTTCAACGAATAACGCTTTAATGCTGAAAGATGGTGAAGAAAATAAACACAAGCAGAAATTAAAATGAACCTGACATCCACTAACACAAACATGTCCATATAAAGATGTTCCAAAAAGCATCGAAAATAAACTCAGTCAAATAACATGCGTTATAGACGGGATTTAGGCGAGTTTGTAAGTTAAGTGTGACGAGGTTATTTTGGTAAATGACAGAATTATTCAATCAATATATAATCAGGGCACATACCCCAAGAGTGGCAAAAAGCGATAATAGTTCCAATCACACAGAGGTAATGTTGATAGCAAAACTGATAAATACAGAGGTGTATCAACTCTTAAGGTATTATAAGTAAAATGTTTTACATCATTTAAATGCAACGCTCTATGCTTGGCTTGAAGAACATGGTAAAATCATAGAAAACCAGCTGTTCGTAACGTGTTGTCCACAACAGACCAATCTTAATTTATGCTCTGTAGTAACAAGTGTTAATAAGAAAAGGTCAAAAGGCATTATATTGCCTTCGTAATTTCGCAAGGCTTTCGTTCCGTAGATCACGAAAACTCTTTGAAGTAAATGCAGAGAATGGAGAAGAGGAATAGTTGTACTGCATCTTAAAGTCTATGTATAACGTCTAATCTCCGATCTCCTGCTTAAGGTACATGTAAACACTCTCGGAATTTTCAATTGTCCTAGAGGGGTACGCCAAGGGTGTGGTCTAAGCCCAACACTTTTTTAACTGTTACTAAACCAACTCGCTAATCATATTAATGATTCAGGTAAGCACGGGGTGCAGTTATTGCCAGGTCTCTTAGAGCTCTTCATTCTTCTATTTGCAGATGACATCGCTTTGTTGTCCACGACACCTTCTGGCTTACAACACCAATTAGATACTTTGAAAGCTTGCTGTATAAACCTAAACCTAGAAGTGAACAAAGAAAAAACTAAAACAATGGTATTTAGGAAAGGGGGACATCCTTCCAAAAATGAGTATTGGTACTTTGATAATCACAAACTCGAAGTTGTTAAAAGTTATTGTTATCTCGGATATGCCTTCACTCCAATGCTTAGCATCAAACAAGGTACTGAATGTCTGGTTTCTAAAGCAAAAAAGACCACATTTTATCTGTATAGAACTTTCAAAAAGTGCAACGAAATGACAAGAGAAACTTTCTTTAAGGTATTTGATTCAAAAGTTCAACCGATTTTGTTGTATGGCTCAGAGGTGTGGGGACATCAGAAACTTGATAGCATAGAAATAAGTTCATCTCATAGCCTGCAAATACTTTTTAAATGTCCCTAAGCGTACCCCAAATAAATTAATATATGGTGAGCTTGGGAGGTACCCTCTCTTTGTGAATAGCTATGTTCGTTGTGTCAAATACTGGTTACGACTGTTAGGTATGGATCAGGATCGATGACCTAATCAGGCCTATAAAACGTTAGTTAATATGGATGAAAACAACAAAACATGTTGGGCCAGTTGAGTTAGGGACATTCTTAGTACATCAGGGTTCCACTTTGTTAGGCTCTCGCAAGGAGTAGGTGATGCTAAATTATTTTTGAAGATGTTTAAGCAAAGACTAACAGATATGTATGCTCAAGATTGGTTTTCTGCAATGAGAAACAAGGAAAGGTACGCGTTATTACTTCTTTTAAATCAACGTTTGAAATTGAAAAATACTTTTCTCAAGTTGACATATATTGCTTCCGTGTAGCATTGTCTCAATTACGTTTGGGCGCACTTCCTTTAAATAACAACTTGCACAGATACAGTGAATCCCCAGTAAACAAATATTGTATTTATTGCAAGAATGTCATCGAAAATGAACACCACTTCCTTTTAATATGTCCTCTGTACTCTGATTAAGAGCAGATTCCTCAGCAACAGCTGGTAACAAACGACCATCATTTGTTCTAGCACTTCATGCTCTCTCAAATCGTAGCCAGTTTGTTTCCATCTATTCCAGAAGAAGACATTTTAGTTGATTAAATAATTACTTGATGTTTTTTGACTGTTTTATGATCATGTGACTAATAATTATGAAACAACGACAAATGTATACTGATCCCGGTGTCATGTATCTAGGTTATGGTATTCGTTTTTAAATTTATTATGGGAACATTGTTTCATGCCTTAATTATTATTGTTATTATTAATTATTATTTTTCTATTTTCATATAGTATATTAGATCATTATCTTGAGCCGTAATGTATATTCAGTATTTTTAACAGTGAATGATGGCTCGCCATAGTGGTTATGCTGTCAGTTGTCCCATGGGGTAATTGTTCGTCTAATTATTTTGTGTTTGCTTAGCGGTTTAGTATAAATTTATGTGTTTATTTTTGTTTTGTTCCTTTTTGTCTGTTATTTTTCGTGTGTGGTGTTTGTGTAAATATGTTGTACATGGGGTCAATGCCAAAGTATATTAAACATCTGATCTCTCTCTCTCTCTCGGGGTCTCTCTCTTCTCTCTCATCTCTCTCTCTCTCGTCTCTCTCCTCTCTCTTATCGTCTCTCTCTCTCTCTCTTCTCCGCCTCCTCTCTCTCTCTTAATTGTTTTTCTTTATCCAAGACAGATTGTAAGACTAGGCATTCCGTCCAGTTGGTTCCAGTGCCCAGTCTCTCTCTCTTCTCTCTCTCTCTCTCATCATCTCTCTCATCCTCATCTCTAGTCTCTCTCTCTCTCTCTCTCTCTCTCTCTCTCTCTCTCTCTCTCTCTCTCTCTCTCTCTCCCTCTGTGGTGTGTTGTGTTGTGTTTGTGTTTCCGCTTACTTGTGCGCGGGTTGTGTTTATATAAGTGAACATGTATTTGTGAGTAGTTCTGCTATGCGTGTTGGTGGGATTTTTTAAATGGGTGAAGGGGTTGCTGTGCAGTCCGCCATCCAACAAAACCTTCCTAGACCAGAGGACGGCAACTGTTTTTCGGGCCAGAAAACTAGTATTAGCCTCGCTCGCTTCTTCAAGTGGATATCAGGACCAATTGCCGTGATGTCCAAAAAGATAACCACCCCTATTGCTGAAATAGAAACTGTTACAAGCCTATTAGTATTATCACCATTACACACCCATACACACACCACCTGCCGACTGTATACATATACTTTTACGATGGCCGCAGCACACCTCTGTCGATCCCTATCCGCCCCCCCCCCCCCCCCCCCCCCCCCCCCCCTCTTTCTCTTTCAATGATTACTGATTGAGGTCATCAACAATGGAAACATTCTGTTCGTTTTCACTTTAATTAAAACACCCCGCACGTCATGGTTCAAAATCACGTTTTCACGTGTTTTCCCATCTTATAGCTGAAGGACTTAAAAACTTCCTAATATATAAGAAGGGAATGTAAACGAGACTGCGGGGTCTTAAACTTCTCGTCGGTAACACATTGTGTAGAAAAAAAGTAATACCGCGGTCATTATTTTTGACTTGTTTAGAGGAGGTCAATGGTTGTTATATAATTAATAAAGCTGGTATACGTTTATAGAAAATCATCCTGCGGTCATTCATTTTTGACGTGTTAGAAGAGGTCAATGTTTACACGTGATAAGTGTAATACATGTAGTCTGTCTGACTAGGTCAACAAAATTAAACACGCTCCCTTTCATGCAGACGCAGTCAAAGATAACATATGCCAAACGCACACGCACCACACACACACACCACACGCACGCACGCACGCACGCCACCCGCACGCGCGCGCGCAACGACCACACAACAGCACGCACGCGCGCGCACACACACACGCACACACCGGCGCACGCACACCGCACCCCAACACACACACACTGTTACACACAGACACACCGCACACACCACTCGCGTGATCTTTTTGTCCACTTACGTTGTGTGTGTGCACAGTTGGATAAAGAGTGTTACAACGTACGATTGATTGCTTTCGAGTATGAACACTCATAGTACTACGTTTAGTCTTTCAGATGGCTATGACTCTCAAACTATGTGGCTTCAACTGCTCCTTCGTGCTGCAGCTAGATTACTTAAAAGGGACCACCCCTGACTGATGAGTTTTTGCAAGGAACACATCGAGATCAGGCACCACAAAACAGCCTTTTCAGATGGACACTCACTTTGATCGGTTTTCCTATAAGTCAAACGTCAAAACGACGGCGATTCCTCCGTGGTCGGAGATGCCGGAGAAACAAGCCATTTTGAGAGGGTGGGTGGATGGAGGCCACTCATTGTGTGGAGAACTTTTTTTTTTTCTTTGTATTTTGTGAAAAAAAACAAATTTGGAGCTATTTTCCTTTGTTGTGAGCGAAACGTCCATTTTTTTGGTAATCTGTATAAAAATTAAAAAATAAATAAATAAAAAGGTCCTAGTAGTGGACATTTCGTGCAGAAACGATTTAGAGTACATAAAAACGCAGGCCCGGCCATTAGAAAGAGAAGCCATGCCTTCGCTTTCACTAAAGATTTTGACTTGCCAAGCAACCTCCTCCGCCAAGGAGGCATCGCTAATTTGTGACGGTTTGATTTCTATAGTAATAATAATAATAATGATTTTATTTGATATAAGCGCTATCAATCCACACTATCAGTATGCTCTGTTGGCGCTTTGCAAATCTGAATATAAATAAACTCAGGCTAAAATAAGAAAAGAATATATACACTTGATAAGACCAACAAATAAAATGGTCCACATACTACGAACCGACAACACATTCATAACGAAACAACAGATTAAAACTTACTTACTACAACATGATAGGCTATGACATAACACTTCGTAATAGCACAACATGAAACGTAAGATAATATGATTTACCAACTTACAATAGAACACACCATTTTCCGAATATTTAAATATTGCGTGTTAAAAACAGATACTATATAAAGCATTTTTAATAGGATCATACATAAGCAATATACATGTAACATGATTCACATAATAGACAAAACATTCCTAAGATAACAACAGATTAAAAAGACGAGCCGACTAAAAAACATAAGAACGCAAAAATTACACGCCAACACCAACAGATGCGGGCATACACATAAACTTCCAATACAAACCATACCATCAATGCGCCGCCCTGCACACACACACACAACCCACACACCACACACCACACACAAACACACACCACACACAACACACACACCACACACAAACCACACACACACAATAACACACAACACAACACAACACGTAACGGCACGCAAGCAAACATGCACTCACAATCCAAAACATCATTTTTCCCTCAATCTAAGGGGCTCAATCAAATGGTCTATCCATTTCCAAAATTATGTATATGGAAGAGCGTCACTATTTATCCAGTTCTTTAGAGATTTGAAGGTATTATAATTATAATCAGGACGAATTTAAGCTTAAGTTTACGAAATTTTCTGATGGATATGTCTTCTAGCGAAGAATGTGTGTGGCAACCCTTACGAAAGTATCAGATAGAGCACGGATCCGCAGTTAGCTCACAAAGTTATTTTGTATGCAGCTTAACCAGACACAAGAAGAAGATTTCCAAAGATTTTTTATTCCACAAGAAAGATGTATTCAAAGCAGTATCTAGAGGGTACAGTAAGCAGAGCAAGAGATTTTGCGATATCGGTAAGCCTCTCTAGTTAAGAGCATGTGAAGGCTAAAGGAGGGGTCAGATCACGAAAGAGCATACTGCCATGGGACACAGATTCAGAGTAGAGGCATTTGAAAGCAGAGAGTGGCGAGTTTGTACTCAATTCTGGCCTTAACAGGTAGCGGCTAGTGAACGGCACGCAGAAGAGGGGTTGCATGATCATGTCTCGACTTTCGCAAGACAAGTCTTGCAGCATGATTTTGTATTTTTTGAAGTTTACACAGTTTGTCATTTGAAAGACATACGAGCAGAGAATTGCAGTAACCAAGACGAGAGAGGATGGAAGCAATAGCGAGTTTGTTAGCAGCATCAGCTGACAACAAACAGACAGGAACACGGGCGGACTTATTTAAAATTTGCGAAGCTGAAAGTGGAGAGCCTTACATAACTGATTAACGTGAGTGTCCATGGTAAGAAAAGGATCAAGATATGCACCCAGATTGCGAACCGAAGACTGATGAAAATGGAATTTCACAACCGGACTAAGCAACAAGAGATCAGAACCTAACATACAGGAGTGTTGTTGTAAGTTTGTGTCGTGTTCCAATCAAAATCCCCCCCAGTTCCGGTTTTATTGTCATTCAGGTTTAGCTTGTTATCTTTAAATCCATGATGGCTGCACTTCTCCATAGTAAACAAATCATGTATGTAATGCAAGAGGTTAGGAGTAAGTGCAAAAATCACTGTATGAAGGCCAGAGGGCAGAATCATGCATTTGCGAAACGTCGGCAAAGAAATGGTAATGACCATAATGTCTGTCTAATAACTTAGGACTAAGCTGCGGTGTGTACATAGTGAACAAGACTCGGGCCCATAGACTGATCACTGTGGACCCAATCACATATCGTGTTTAAAACTGTATACTGAGTGCACGTACGGCTGGGATTTCTTTGATTAATGTTAATATACGAGCAGACTTTCCATGAGTGCGAAAAACACTACCAACTACAGTCATCCTTCACATCACAAGCATAATGGACCTGAACCAGTCCAGAACAATACCATCACACCCCATAACGTGAGCAAATAGTATAAACACAAGATGCCACAATGGTGGGAGAATAAAGGACCCACAGTTTGAAAGGTGAGTGTGGCGATCTTTGTCTAAGGGTGGTTTTCTGGTGATCTCGACGTGTTGTTTGCAAAAGCTCATCCGTCATGGTGCCCATTTAAGGACTCTCTTCAACACCAGCGGTTCTAAAACCCTCGTGGTCCGCAGAGTGGGTATGCACCGTGGGCGAAGCACTACAAGCAAATGCACTACAAGCAAATTCCAGCCCAGCTCTCCGGAATAGTAGCTGCCTCCTGAGATACGTGGAAGTCATAGTCAGACACGTCGGAAGGTTACGCATAGGCCTACGCACAGACGTCACTGTTTTTGTGCAACTGTTCATATCTGTGTCCTTTCAGTTTAGGCGTGCATCAACGACCATGGCGGACTCCAGCAAGCCAGCAGGGAAGCAAGTGGACAACTGGCAAGACTTCAAGCAGGTGGATGCTGCGGTGTTGGCCCCTGGAGTGACCCCGGAAGCCATTGTCAACTACTACAACCAGTGGGCTCAAAAGGACTATGACAAGGTCCGTGAAGAAGAAGAAAAAAGAAGAAGAAAGGAAGCATTCTTAGTGCAGGACATTCTGTATAACCGGTCTAATTTAAGAATTCTCGCTTTAGGTTACAGTTAACGTCGCTTTTGTGGTCAACCTTTCTGGCCTAAGAACACTAACGTCCAGGTTGACTTACGGGGCCGGGCTCACAGGGACCCCCACTTGGGGGGTCTATGAAGCACTACAATTCTCAAGGACCATCTAAAAGAATGTGCAGGGGGTCCAGGGATGCACTAGAAAAAATCTGTTCAGCATTCGCAATGCCACTGGACCCCTTATCATCACTCATATCACTAAATCACAAGTGTCAACTAATCCAATTCCGCCCCCGCCTCTAAATCTAACTCTACGCCCTCTATGCTGTGTAGTGAAGGAGTCCCCTGTGACCCCTTGTTTTGCGGACGATTGGAGCTGTGGGCAACAAATAAATTTTCCCTGTTTGCCTTCTTTCTGTCCTTATATTATAGTCCCCTGCAGGGTGTCCTTTTTTCAAGACCGTTTGAATCTTGAAAGCATGTCTTACCGTTTGGGTCCTCCTTGTGATGAGGTCTGCCATACATCAATGATCCAAGGTCTTGTCTGATTTTGTTGCGGACGTTGAGTGTCTGTGTGTGTTAGAATGGCAAAGCGAAGGATGCAAATAACCAACACATTCCCCACGCCCAATAAGCCCTGGTTGGTTTGTTGTTGGCTTGTTTCTTGCTATAATTGTTCCTCTTCTTGTTCCACAATGAAATCGTTCTTGGTTTTAGTCGTTGCCTGATTGCTGAATTGTGACTGTCTGTTTGTCCGTCCTCCATCGTCTGTGGTATTCTGTTTGTCCCAAGACCAGCCCACGATACTCATGGACCATACTGCCATAAGCTGTTTCAAGGTCGTCAGGAGGCGGGCCTACAGCCCAATGTAGGAGGCATGAAGGTGCTGCAGCAATCCAGGCAGGAACCTGTTCACCCGTTGAAGACCGGCTCCACACAGTCATTCGGGACGTGGGAGCCGGCACGGTCCTCCTCAGGACAGATGGTCATGCTTTCGTGTCCTGGTCCCTGGACTGTGTTGATCATTGATCTGTAGGCCTGTGTGTGTGTCATTGAGCCCTTAATTAGCCCACAAACGCTTTTTATCCATCATTTAACGTTAGCCTAAAGATCATAGACTTAGAGGCAAGCTATGAATTATGACCGATGTTTTTTTTTATATGAGTAACCTATAACTCCAAAGGCTTTTTATCTGTGTTGATTTCAGGATTCAGGCTGAAAAACCCTTGCCATCGGCACCACTGTCGTGCTCTTGGCAACCACAATGATTAACCCCATGTCACTGAAAGGATCAATGAGGGTCTGGTATCCAGTAATGTCTTATGTTCTTAATTGGGCAGGTACGGATAGGCCCTATTTAGGCATATCAAGAGGAATCCCCCCAGTATCCAGACGGAATCTTCTCTCCCACGTAGTTAATGGTAAATTTTGCTGAGGATGGCTAGCGTTTGAAGGGTTAAGTTTGGGGCCCCCCCCCCAAGATATAGAGTTAGCGCTGCTGCACACCAAGGGTTTTGACAATAATTGTAATAATGATGTGATTTAGCCCTGAACCCGTTTATTGATTGACATCGGTAGGAGGCGAGTAGTAAAGTGAGGGCTGTATGACCAACGTTTTTGTGGCATTTTGATGTGTGATTTATCCCCTTACTTTAAGGGCTTTCATCATAGGCACATTTATGTTGAGGCGTATAGTGGTCACAGAACCTTTAATAAAGCGTCCGTGTATAGTGAAAAGCGTACTGTGAGTGATGGTTGTCGACAGCTATTGATGGTCAGTGTATTAGTAACCCGTTAACTCCTAAACTCGTGATTTAGATCACTGGTTGATTAAATGTTAGTCACAAGTTTGAGATGGGTAAAGTAAAAGTTTGTAAATGTGGGGATCGAATTTGCGGACTTTTTATTTTAATTTTATTAATGCTGGCAAAAAGAAAGGAAAAACGAAAGCCAAAATAATACTATTAGAACAAATTACCACGTCATAATAAACTTTGAGTGCACTTATATATTTTTTTGTCTTTGTGTTGTTGTGTTTTTGTGTTTTTTTTGTTTGCTTGCTTGATTTGGCGTTCGCTGCCAGAAAGTTCCTGTCTATGAACGCAGAATGCGTCATTCTGCGTTATGCGCCTAGACTAACGGAATCCACCGCTAGTCCAGCATGTCCGACTTCGGCTGAGAAAATTCTTTGGGAAAGAATGTATGGAACAAAGGCAGAGAATGGACCAGTAAGTAGAGAAGATAGTAGATGTCAGTGAGCGAAGAAAAGGAGCAGCGGCGAAGAGACTGACAATTGAGAAGTTACCAATCACAAACCTCCAGAAGGTGGGGTACCACCCGTATCTGAACAAAGGCAGAAAAAAGGCAGTGAAAACTGAAACCCGGACACAGGGCCTACGTTCCTTACCCATTATGGCCATAATGTAAACGCCAGAAGAAGAAGAAGAAATAGTTGTTTATTTGTTTTGTTCCTCTTTTGTTTTTTCTTTGTATGTTTTGTTTCTTTTAATGATTTTGTTTTTAAAAGTCCAGTCCGCTTTATCGTGTCTGTGTCTGTATGTTTTGTGTGCGCTCCGAGACGTGGTTGCAGTGGCTGGATGGCCTGACCCAGCCGAGGAAATGCTTCGGTGCTCAGGATAAAAAACATGTCCCGTCACACCTACACATGCTTCCTGACTGAACACCCACAACCATCCCAGCCAGTGTGTGTGGTGTGTGTGTGTGTGTGCGGTGTGTTTGGTGGCGTGTGCGTGTGCGTGCGTGTGCGTGCGCGCGCGTGCGCGTGCGCGTGCGTGCGTGCGTGCGTGCCTATGTGTGTGTATGTGTCTATTATGTATTATATGTGTGTGTGTGCGTGCGTGTGTGTGTGCGTGCGCGCGCGCGCGCGTGTGCGTGTGTGTGTGTTTGATAGGCCTATTATAATATTTGAGGTTCCGGCCCTGGGATACATTTAGAGGGGTGGGGGGGGCGTAACAAATAATGGCGGGGTTCTGGAGCCTAATGCCGCCGGTGGGGTCCAGGGTACGCCCCTTATGGTCAGGGGTCTAACGCCCTGAAGCTGAATCTGTTTCATTCAACATAACAAGTGCCACACATGAACTCCCTTTTAAATTGTACCTTAGGGACAACAAACAGCAGAAAGTATGGACTATCTGTTCTTTCTTTTTTCCCTCTTTTCTCTTCTTTTTGATTTGGTGGGAAGGTGAGGGGGGTGGGGTTACTGAACCAAGGTACTTGTTCCCCTAGGATCTGGACCATTCATAATTTACGTTTTGTCGGTCTTTTCAAAGGCTTTTAGCTTATAGTGACACATTATCATATGCTAATGCTTTCTATTATAAGTTTTGCCTCACAGCGTTTCCCAGCCACAGTATGTCCTTTGAACTTACCTGCCTCTGCTGTCAAAATCTTGGCTACTGTTATCTAGAGCTGTCAATGAGTTGACTACTGAATTACACAGTTTTAGGAGACGTGCATCATGATATGTGATGTTTGTGGTCTCTGCGCTCTCTCTCTGTATGGGTGTGTGTGTGTGTTGTGTGTGTGTTGTGTGTTGTGTGTGTGTTGTGGTGTGGTGTGGTGGTGATATGATTATATACCTATGCTATAATTTTTTTTATTCGATCTTTTTTCAATGTCCTTTTTGGCCATAGTGACACGAGCATAAGTCTGTGTTTCTCATCTCCTCTCTCTCTCCTATCTCTCCCTCTCTTCTCTCTCTCTCTCTCTCTCTCCTCGGTCCTCTCTCTCTCTCTCTACTCTATCTCTCTCTCTCTCTCTGATCCGCGTGTGTGTGGTGTGTGGTGTGTCGGTCTGTCTGTTATGTTTGTGTGTGTGTGTGTGTGTGTGTGTGTGTGGTGTGGTATGTGTGTGTGCGTGTTTGCCTCTTGCAAGTGATCACCGGTGTGTGGGTCAACAGCGGGTTAATTAGTAAGCCTTTGAGCTTTTTGTTGCTTTTAGATTGATTTCTTTTTCCTTTGATATTGTTGTCGTTAATCATTTGCATACACACTAATTGTTGTTCCTTTTCAAAGCATGTAGCCTGCAAGCACTCAAAAACGAGCAGAATAATACATACAGAAACGCAAGCACGTAGACACACACGCTCACTCACGCACACACACACACACACTTATACATACATCACACACACACACACACATCAACACAACACACACATGCACACACACACACACACGCATTCACGTGCGCAAACACACGCTACAAAACAACACACACACACCATGACGACAGGAGGAAGAAAAAAGCTTTGTTTAGCTTATGTCCTTTATCGTCAATAAAGATCAGTTTTAACTCGACACAGGCACACACACACAACACACTACACTACACACACAAACACCGAACACATACACGCACTCCGCACACACACACAAAAAATACACACAACAGACGCACGACTACCCAACGAAAAACACAATACACGCCCACAACGCACACGCCCGCACTACGCAACACACACACACACACACAACACACACTACACCCACACGCACGCACGCACCGCCACACACACATCACACACACAAACACAACACACCAACACACACACACCACACCCCACGCAGAGAGATAGTGAAGGCCAGACATCTAGGTTTTGGAAACTTAAAGACCCCCCACATCTCACTTGTCACATTCTCTCTTATTAGTGAAGATTTATAGATTTCTTACCAGCCATTAATATGAAAACACGTCAAAACGTGATTTTGACACTGACGTGGTGGGTCTTTAAGCACTTTGCATGCACTGAAGTGGGCCCCCTACGGCCCCCTACACACACTTAGGGTCTACGTTTATTCCTTTTATTTTCACTTCATATCCACCACCATCCTTGTTGTTGTTGTTTTGTTGGTTGTGGTGGTGATTGTTACGCATTATTTATCACTTGGTGATATACTACAACCGTTTGTTGTTGTTTCTCAGTTTCCCTATGACGGCATTATCTTGCAGGCGTTCTGGGACTGGGTGTCTCCCCAATCTCGGCTTTCCATGTAGAGCTTTACCAGAATTGATAAAACCCCGTGTAAAACCCTTTTGAGTAGAAAGATTCTTCTGTCCTATACTCTACGATTGTGTGTCTGCATTTCTTCGCTATCTCATCAACAAAGATTTCATACGGTTCTCCAAGTTACCAAAACTCTCTTTCTGTCTCTGAGATGGTTTGTCTTCATTCTGCCTGCTATCTATGCAATACGAAAAGATTTTGATTACAGGTTCTCCGAGTTACCAAACTCTATTAGTGTGTCGGCTACTGGATAATCATGAAAGGGGGAAATTGTATATTTTGGTTAAGGCATTCCTTTGCACACATGTAACTTCATACCCTACCCTATTACACACTGATGGAAAAGCCTTCTCGGGTGGTGATTTCTGTGAGAAACAGGCCTATTTGTGACGTCACCCTAAAACGGATTCTCCGTGTACAGAAACTCTAGGAAGAACTGGACAAACAGAGTCCTGACGAACTCGTCACGTTTTTCTTATGACCAATAACATTAATTCTGTGTATATGTGCAAACAAGAAAGTAGGGGCAGGGACTTGGGTTGGAGTCGGGGGAGACGGAGAGAGAGAGGGAGAGGGAGAGGAAGACAAGAGGTTGTTTTTGGTTCTATCTATTGTGTATTCGATTCATTCGGTCGTTTGAAAACGTCCTTTTCACCAATGTGAATATTAGACACACCAAAAAGAACCAACACTTATTAATATTAACAAAACCTACTGCATCAATACAACTCTTCTAGTAACAAGCGTCAAATATCATAACAATTTGCAATTTCAGATTTGCTATAATCGTCAATATCAGACGAAAGGGCTTGGATAATATTTGACTGTCATTCTCATAATTCCACTAAGTCGAATAGACTTTTTTCTCTTAATGATGTTAAATTGGGCATTCCTTTTAGCAATATTGTACTGTATTGCTGGTAAGACCCACGTAGTCGTCATATCCTCCACAAGGAGACGCCAATTTGAGGAGATCGCATCTTAGTCCTTACCTTATTTTTAAAATCCTATCGAGGATGCTTATTTGGCTGTCCAATTCGAACTTATCTAACTGTATTTATAACTCTGATGTTCTTTACACATTTTACGATAACCTTTTCCACTTTGTTTTACCACAAATAAAGGACTAAATGGCTACACTGAAAAACCTTCCGTTGGAATGGTCGAGGTGATGGGCGCACGCATGTGGGTTGGAGCCATAGGATTACCACAATTACAAGAAACATTTAAGAGTATTTTTAGTGTTTTCCATGCTTTTAACATTAGTTTTATAATAATCGTGGATATAGAACAAAGGGGGTTCAGTAAATGCAATAACTTTTTCTCCACTAGTTCTATCGTGAACAGACTTTTCTTTTCCAAATCAACATTGTTGTGTTAAAATTTATCATGTTTATCGCTCAGGAATGGCTGCGAGTGAGGGTTATAGTAATTTTGAAGAGAGAAGCGGTATATTAATGTGCGAGGACCGTGTAACACTTTTGTAAACACAAAACAAACAAACAATTTTATGTGTAGCGTTTACATATCATTAGAATTGGGCGTTTTATATGTGTAGGGGGATCGTGGACCGTGTAAGCGTTTACATATCATTAGAAATTGTGATTTTTTTTGTGTTTATGTGTGTAGCGTGACGGGGTAGCGTGGACATATTCATTAGAATTGGTGTCGGTATGTGATGTGTGTATCGTGACCGTGTAGGTTACAATCATTGAATTTGTAAGTCGTTTATATGTGTATGTGTGTATTCCGTGAAAGTTTTGTATCGCTTGTTTGTAGGTTAAAGTATCATTAGAATTGTGTCGTTATATGTGTAGTTGTGTATGCGTGACAGGTAGCGTACATATCATTAGAAAATTGTGTTGTTTATGGGGTTTGTGTGTACGTGACCGTCGTTAGCGTTTACATACATTAGAATTGTGTGTTTATTGTAGTGTGTATCGTGAAGTGTAGCGTTTACAAATCATTAAATGTAGTTTTATATGGGTATGGTGTATCGTGACCGGTGTAGCGTTTACAATCATTAGAATTTGGTTGTTTTATGTTGTATGTTGTGTATCGTGACAGTGTAGCGTTTACATATCATTAGAATTGTGTGTGCCTATATGGTATGTGTGTATCGTGACTGTTTGTAGGTTACATATCATTAGAATTTGTGTCGTTTATAGGTGATATGTGTGTTATCGTGACCGTCTTGTGCGTTTACATATCATTAGAATGTTGTGTCGTTTATATGTGTATGTGTGTATAGTGACCGTTTGATAGCGTTTACATACATTAGAAATTGTGTTATTATGTGAATTACGTGTTGTATCGTGACCGCAAAACAATTAATCCTTCTAAAGACCCCCCCCCCCCCCCAAATAACTGATTGTCCCCATGGGGATACGGGGATATGTTGTACAATAGTTCACCCTGCCTTCCTGGATAGTTCTGCGCTTGTAACTTCTCTAATCTGTCACTCTCTTTGACTCTGCCTTTCCCTTCGCTTAATACTGTCATCTGCTATCTTTCTGTCCTCACCTGTCCATTCGCCTGCCATTTTTCTCCAAATTTTACAAAGATCTTCTTCAGCCGAAGTCGGTCATGCTTGGCCTAACTATTTCTAGTTAAGGCGCATAACGCAGCAGCGGCATCTTACGCTAATCTGACAGGAAACTACTGTTCTGACGCGATACGAAGAAGAAGAAGAAGAAGAAGAAACTGATTGATTTTTTTCTCGTCTAGTTCTTCGCCCTTTCAATCCCACCTGACACCGAAAGGAAATGGGCCTGCAATCCTGTTTGTCTTATCTACTTTAGTATTGGCGTACCTGGTACTTTCGGGAAATAAAAATAACACATAAAAACAAGGTACATCGAGTAGTCAGACCTTGTTTCGAGACAACGGTTTACAATAAATTGATTAATTTATTTATTATATTTGCCATGCGTAGTCTTTGACATTTAAAAACAAAAATGAAATCGAGTTGGGTATTGTGGTATTTTCTACTAATCGAAACTTATCTCTGTGAAATTCGTGGTGTGTACCACAGGAGAGCGCTCGCGAAAGTGCAGCGCCACCTCTGTGGGTTTGTTTTTGGGGGGACGGGGGAAAGATGGGGAGAACTTGAGAAACCCAACTATCATTGGTCATACCAGGCAGCAGGATTTCTCCCTGCTCATTACCGACTTTTGACTTCCATGGGATTTTAACGTGCGCAGAGCCACACGGTCAGAAGGCTTTAAAGTCCCCATCCAAAGGGCTCGACGTTCAGTTCCATTTCCTGTGAACTAAAACGACAAAGCGCGCCTGGGGTCGAACTCGGTCATCACGTATGACATTGGCAAAGGAACGTCTTAACCATCTCTGTCGCCTTTTCCTTCATTCCTTAGTTTGATTGCTACGATTAGTATTCGTTGGAATGATCAAAAGCTTGCCAAGAGGAAAATCCTGCAATGTGTATCCTTGTTCAAAATCATAGAATCCAGTGTACGTTGTCTTCTTTCCAGAGTTCCTGCATTCATTCACCAGTTCTAATCAGACAAAACAAAGATTGCCAATAACCCAAAAACACAAAAAAAAAGACGAATTGAAAGACTTGTAAAAGATTGATTAATCATCAACTTAAATATTATTGCGTTCATTTAGCCGAAACATGATCAACTGCAATAAGGGGCTCACAGTTAGGGAGGTCGCCTAAACTAATTCCTTACCATTATCATCATATTATCCATATCATCATCATCATCATCATCATATATATTATTGTTATTAATCTACAGGTGCGTTATATCACGGTCAATTGCATGCGAGGAAGTTACCTGAAGGAGGTGCCAGACTACTGCCCAGAACTGAGGAACCTTGAAAACCAGGATTGGAGAGAGAGGGGAGGGGATGGTGCTCAGGATGGACCCTACCCCAAAACACTTCATGGACTACGAGGGACTGCTGATGGTCATCAGGGCTTGGTGCAGTGCTCAGGCCTCAAGCCCCCCGGAATTATTTTTGATAAAAACGCATGATGCCTATTTTATATGATTATGTTGGTTCGTGGGTTCATTGATTTGCAAATCGTCCTCTCCGTTGCCAATAAATTCAGTCGAGAACAAAACAGGTGAGTCAATCAACTGGAAGTTTACTGAACTTATTATTTTTAATAGAGGGAAACTCGTATATGTTTCTCTAGAACAAATTGTACACTGAGGGTAGGGTTAGAGCTTTAACCAGCAGCAGCAGCAGTTAAAACTGACGACTTGATGCTAGGTGTTCAAACAAATTGAAATTGTTCTGCTCAACAATGTCATCTGATAAACCCAATAAGCATCGTGAAACGTAGAGCTGCACTGCCATTGTAACACGGTTTTGTGGCTTTAATTAACAAAACCTGTCGTTAAGCAGAGAGATGGACTCTTCTATCCAGTCTCTCTGGTGTAAGCGACTAAATATACCAGACCAAAAGACTCCGACATGTCTGCTCGTAAGTTTTTTACTTCATAAAGAGAAAGCATTTGAATCAGTTCAGAAATTGGACAGTCGACAGAAGAGAAGTAAAGGCTCTATAGAAAGAAATTCGTTGGAGCTTGTTGAGGTATCTAAATTCATTAATTATGGCGTTGCTAGATATTCCATAACTGCGAGTCATTTCCGGTATGAACTTGCACACAGTTAGAATATTTCATTTGCACCTTAAAAAATGGTGCTTGTTCATTGATGTCACTGTATTTGCTCATTTTACCAGAACTTAGTAATTATATTCACATGATTTATCTGAAAAATGTCACGTGCAAGTTTAATCAGTAATAAGTTAAACCAGAAAAATGTTCTTTATTTTAAATACTTTTTATGTATTCATGATTCCCCCCCCCCCCCCCCCCCTCTCTCTCTCTATGTTTGTTGTATGTACATGGACATATAAAAGTATTGTATATGAATTTGTGTTTGTGTTTGTATGGTTAAGAATTTGTATATTTGCAAACCTTGTAACTATTCATGATTGTTTCTCTCAAAGAATTGTTAACAATTTTGTATGACGTAGACTTACAACTTTATTGTTGTTCACAGTTGGATTCTAAATAATGCAATTCGGAATGCATAGGAATAAACACGTTTCAATGATCGTCAAGGTGTGAGCACATTGTTATTTTACCCAGGGTGTTTTTAAAGGGGGGGGGAGGGCGGGGGGGGGGGTAACATTGCAACTGCAACCAGATGAAATGATGATGAACTGATGTTACGTTCCTATCGGTCATAGACACAATGGGACATTTGAAATAACAAGATGGTGGGAACATACTGGCTGCCAATGCCCCGAGGCAGTGCAACACAGTTAAACAGTCCCGAGTTTTTAAAATCAATAATTATAGATAGGTTGTAGCGATAAACCAAGCCTCGGTTAAATAGACTGAAACCAGAGCGGATGTGTTTCTTTTATACTGGTGTGCGATTTGGGTGTGAGACTAAAATGTCTTAAGCCCATAAAGCATAAACTGTGAACCAATTAATAACCATTAGCCATATTGTCCCTGATACCCTAGTCGTTTTACTCGAAGCGCACCAGAAAGGGTAAGCGCAGAACAAAAAAAGATTTCAAGCGTCTCTGACTTTGCATTTGGGAACTGGACCATTGCATTGCTGGGGCACGGGCATGTCTGTTGTTGTTGTAACCGGCTGAAAGACTCCAGGGATCATCCAACACCGACGCACTGGAGCAGTATGGTACAAATGCACAGCTCGGATGGAGAACAACCATTATGTGTGACCGTTTTTTGATTATCCCGCCACATGGGCAGCCACACTGCCCACTTGGAGGATTTTGGGAAACTGAGTTTGCTCGTATGCTAGGAGCTTGTCATGGCTAAAGACACTCCCCGCACTAGCGATGCAGAACCAAAACACAACTTTGATGAAGCCTGGTGTTCTACAATATGTCCATTTGCCATATAGGCATTGCGTCATAGTATAATATCGATTGTCGCTGATGTAACACTCACTGATAGGGCGTTCTCTCTCTCCTCTCTCTCTCTCTCCTCTCTCTTATCTCTCTCTCTCTCTCTCTCTTCTTCTCTCTATATCTCTTCTCTCTCTCCTATCTCTCTCTCTCTCTCTCTCTCTCTATCTCTCTCTCTCTCTCTCTCTCTACTCTCTCTCCTCTCTCTCTCTCTCTCTCTCTCTCTCTCTTTAAACTAGCTTGGAATGTGAAACCGTACTTTCAGTTCTGATAAGATATTTCGTGATGGAATTGTTAAATTAGGAATATGGAGAACAATCAATGTTTCTTCTTAGAACAAACATTCAGGAAGAAGTAATTTTCATGTGTTGTAAGGCAAAAGATGATGAAAAACCACGTTATATATGTTTCTCGTTTTATCATGATATGGAGACTGAAATATGGAGTGAACTTGGTTCAAGACGTATATCATATTTTGTGTAACGGATCTGTGTTGTACAAATTCGTAAGATTTAGATTTATATTTTCATTCTCTTCGATACGGAAACGCATGATGAGTATTTGGACGGGGACAATGTTTAGTCTAGTGTTATTTGAATTTTTTGTACGGTGAACCGTTTCTTATGGGTAATGGCATAAGGAATTAAAAAATTTGTTCAATAATTATATTCAATTGTTCTCTCTCTCTCTCCTCTCTCCTCTCTATCTCTCTCTCCTCTCTCTCTCCTCTCTCTCTCTCTCAACCCCCCCCACCCCCCAAGGAATTATATGTAAGTATTTTGGTTCAGCGTGAATTTACAAGATTTTGAGGACTCGTGATCATAGCTCAAGATTTGTTTCTATTTTATTAGTCGTTGGGATGTGGACATGGTGTTATTCAAGAATAAAATTGCCCCCGAGGAAGTCACTTTTTGGGCAACGAAATTATTGGGACAAAAGATTTTAAGCGTTTTTTTTTATTTTCTGAATGATGCCTAAGTACAAATGTATTTATACTTATATATTAATCTGTATAAATAACATTTCGTGCGTCTCTCTCTCTCTCTATCTCTCTCTCTCTCTACCCCTCCTCTATACTCTCTCTCTCTCTCTCCCACTCCGCTCTATGGGGTAAAGAATAGTAGAGTAGAGGAGAGTAATAGGGACGCTTTCGTTGCAATAATATACAGTTCCTGCGTGGTGGCTGAATGCTTATAGGCATCAATCCATCGAAATAAGAACATAATCTTTAGATTTAGGAAACCTCGTCCACTCACTGAAGATTCTTGAACAATGTTAGCGTCAGGAAGACGGAAGGAGGCTGAAGAAAGGAGGAGAAGAATGATCTTATTCTACATGACAGATTCTGCGGGCTCAGGGTGGGGGGGTTGGTTGGGGGGGGGGGGGGAAGAAACAAAACAAGAAGCTCAAAATATGTCAATTTCGATGTATTGAATCTTTGTCAAGACTCCAGAATCAGTCACATACCCATTACTAGTTACACAAACCAATCACACTCGACATGACAGTCCAGACTGCACAGTTTAATTAATTGTTCTTTAGGTGGTTGCCCTCACCCAGGGACCAGCTAGCCACCGGCCACCTCAAATCGTCACGACTGTACGATGCGATTCGATCACGTGGTCTCGAAGAAACGAATGTGATTCGCGCCTCAAGATCACGTGATGAATCGTATCGTACTAGACTGTTGGATTTGGGGAAGGGAAAAAAGGAAATAGGGGGCTATATGATGAACTTGAAGACAACACAAAGCCGGGGACTATCCTGGTGTGCAATACTCCGGGCATTGCCTACAGGATAGTCCCACCATCTTTTATGTCTACAAGATCCCATATGTGAGTGAACTTTCAGAGCAGGAGGACAGTTAGGCAGAATTTCCGAGACACAAACGCAGTCAAAGACGAGAAAAACAAGCATATTAGCGAAGGAACAAAACTCGTTGAGAGACTAAGTGAATAATAAGTTAGGTTTACGTCCACCAGGCTGCAAAAAAGCAACATATGGATCCCTCAGAGCTCTAAAGAATGGTGTGGAGAAAGCAACCTGGAACTGATGTTTCAGTGGGGAATTTACAAGGTATCATAGCCCTAGTAGTTTCTTTCTGACAAAAACTGTTAATAATCTGCTTTAATTCTGGCAAGTTTTCTAGCTAAGCTGTCTTGAGTCAATCATTCACACACTGCACAAGGGAAAAGAGTATATTATTTCCCCGTAAATAACAGGGCATTTCGCTACTAAATATAGCAAGCAACATATACGTACATACTAATAAAACGATTATTAACATTGGGTAGAAGATAACAATTTACTAAGTGAAGCACAAGCCGGATAGAAAGAACTATATCACATTATCACTCTATCACTCTTTGTAGCCCTTATTCAAAAACCAAAGTCAATCAAACCATAAACTTTATGAAGCATTATCGATTTCAAAAAAACATTCGACTTAATGATAGAAGCAGATCCTTGGGTGATATTACACAAAAATGGATCAAGGATACAAATATACAAAGCTATAAAAAATATGTATGAAGTGGTTAAAGCTAGGGTTCGTTCCAATAATCAGTTACAGAAGCTTAGAGATGTGCCCCTCGCTGCTAAACAAGGGGGCAATTGTTAGTCCCATATTATTTGCTTATTCATACGAGCCTCGCAAATGACATTCTTCAGTCTGGTAGACAGGGGGGAAATCTATCCCTGACACTATTCAAATCATTATAATGCTATTGGCTGCTGATGATGATGTCCTGATTTCCACCACTATCATAGGTCTTAAACGCCGCGAATAATATATAACAATAGCTAGTACTCACCTTACTGTTAATCATGAAAAATCAAAAATAGTTGATTTTCAGAAAGGAGGGCCACATTGTTTACATGGGAAAATTGGGTTTATGGGGAGTTAAAATAGCAGTAATTAATCAAATAAATTACCTTGGACTGATTTTTCATCAGGATAACGTTTTCATATTAGCTCTAGAACCCAAATTGAGGCTTAGAGTCAGAACGGACTATCTTTAGATAGTCCAGTGACTTATATTGATGTTATTACCACAAACTAAGAACTGTATAAAAAAGACTGCAATAAATATAAAATGAGGAAACAGGCTTTTTTATATTCTGCAGTATCTTTTATACCAAGTTTATTAGTTTCACAATACTTCAATAATACATCAATGGGCTATCTAAAAGAGTCCGTTTTGACTCCAAGCCATAGAAATGGCATCAAAGCAAAAGGAAAAGTCTATTTGGCATCCTAATTTCTCTGTCTTTGCGGTAATATTCTCTAAAACTCTTTAAAATATTGATGTCAGATACAGTACTAATGCTAACTTATGGCTCAGCGGTTGGGGTCTAACTGACAAATCATACAGTTCATTGAGAGAAGTCATCATACGGTATAAAAAGATACTGAAGTAAGTATTAAAAACTCCAAACTGCCACGTAAATAGCGAATCCGGAAGATACCACTCTGTATATTCAAACGTTTACCTAACTCGATAGATAATGGTTAAAGCTAAAAAGAATGGAAGAAAAAGTCTCTTACCAAATAAGCCTATAATATGGTCATTGTCTTCAGGCCAAGATAAAAGAATGGGTAAGTACGATTTGCTACACATCATACAGGACAAGCTTTGGTCGTATGGAGAAACATTCAAGGGGTAGTAGATTAGAAAAACCACGTTTAAAGCAGTCCTGTAACTGAGATTAATGATAATCATTTACAAGATTTGGATTCAATTGTTTGCAAAAGATAGATTTCAGTTATATGCCTCTTTCAGACAATGAACATAGGGTATTCCAGTACATGCATATTAATAAGAAACCAATAGTACGAAACACTTGACAAAAAGGAGACTTGGGGTTTTCAATTGAAGTCACAAATTCAGTACTCAAACTCACAAAATAGCATGACTGTCCTTTTGCCCTAATGTACCAGAATCCGAATATTGCACTGTTAGATTCTAGCCCTGCTATAGCACAACCTAATCGATAGCATTTTATCCCCACAAATATTTTACTCATCCCAAAGCTTTAAGATCACCATTACTTGCTCGCTAGTTCTAAAAATGTACTCAAAACTGGCTTTTTTTATGTCTAAGTTACAGTAAAGAAAATATTACCTAAGGTTAACTGATGATGTCATACTTTATTAATAATTAGGACACCTTATGCCTTTGTTGTTGTTACTTTTCTGTTCCCTTGTTGACATATATAATATATTTGTTAAGTCATGCCGTACAAATCACCTTGCTTAATTAAATAGTGTCTATGTTGACTTTTTTAACATGTTGGTCGAGTTTCCTGCCTAATCATGGCATATATTATAGGTGTGTTTATGGACACATGTGTGCAATACAGTCTGCTACTCCTTTTTTGCATACTATATATTGCGTGGCCTCTAAAAAAAGTGGGTCTCTGAATTGCATGCTTTATGGTAACCCCATATTCCCTGAATAACAAACTTTGTTCAATATTACATGCGAGTGTTGCGAGATTTATATCCTATAAGTCACTTTGTGAATGGGCAACGTTTTTAATTCAATTTGTGTATCGAATAATTGGTGGTTGTCTCACTTGCCTGGCATGCAAAAGTTCGGGTATACCAGATGTGGATGAGATTGTTATCGTATACACGTATTCACTATACCCCTCCCCCTTTCTTAATGTGTGTGCGTGTGTGCGTCTGTGCGTGCGTGTGTTTTGTGTGTGTGGCACATCAGATAAAGTCTTTCTTATTATGGATTGGTCCGTTGATGACTATCCCATTGATCTGACACATTTAGTATGGTGTTGTCAATGTACATAACCACTTAACGGTGTGAGGTCATATTGGATGGCTAGTAGCTGTTGCGTGATTGAAAATAATGGTTTATACTAAAGTGAACAGGTGATATTTGATTGCTTAAACTATTTAGTACTCCAGTCCGCACAAACAAGTGAGTCCTGCGTAACAGCTTGATGGTCTGTAAGTTGTTCATTAGTAGTTGTGGTCTCTGATATTGTTTTTTACATTTCCATAAATGGTCTGTTTAAGTTCGGTGGATTGATTGTTTCATCTAGTTATTTATGTGTTTGCTTCTGCTCTATATCTTATTATTTACTTGTTTATGCTTGTTTATTGATAATGGCTAATGTAAAGCCCTCACACATCTCCTCCATCCTCCCCATATGATACGCGTCAGAAAGGACCTATTCAGTAAAATTGCCGACGTAGCATCGCTCTCTCTAGTCTCTCGCTGATCTCGCCATCTCATCTTCTCGCTCTATCTGTATATCTCTACTCTCGCTGAAGATATACTAGATCTCACTCTTATAATCTCTACTCTCTCTCTCTCTCTCTCTCTCTCATACGCGATAGCGCGTGAGAATCTCTCATATCTCTCTCCTCTCTCACTCTTCGTCCTTCGCTCTCAATTCTCTCTCTCTCTCTATCTCTCTACTCTCTCTCTCTCATATCCTCTCTCTATCTCTTGTCTATATCTCTCATCTATGGTCTAATAAGTATCAGTCATTTATCTTATCTCAATCTTAGCTCTATCTACTCTATATATCTATGTATGTATATATCTCTCTCTCTCCTCTCTCTCACTCTCTCTTATCTCATCTCTCTCTCCCCTCTCTCTATATATATATCATCTCTCCCACTCTCTCTATCTATTCTATATCCTCTATCACTCACTCCTCTATCTCTCTTCTCTCACGCTCTCTCACTCTCTCTCTCTCTCTTCTCTATCTCTCTCTCCTCCTCGCTATCGTCTCTCTCTATCATCTCTCTCTCTCTCTGTGCTAAGACTGCAGTTCATTTAAATACCGTCCTAGGCCTCATTCCACGAAAGTGGGCTCTCTTATCAAATCTAAAAATACTAAATCAATGGGACCTGATAAAATAGTAGTTCTCTTAACCCTTCACTTCCCTACATAATAGAACCTCTTACCTTATATACAACGCATGTCTAGACCAGAACATTGTTCCACTGATCTTAAATCAGCAAAAGTTAGACCATTGCCAAAAGTAAAGTATTTCTGACTTGAATACTTTTTAGGACAATCCTCTCTTCTTTCAGTTCTGTCTAAACGCTAGAAAACCATATTCATAAACATCTAATGCAATATTTAGAGATAATAATTGTTTCCACCACTACAATCTGGCTTTCGACATCACATTCTTGAAAAACTGCCTAGTCCACCTATGTGACACATGGCTTCAGCATCAACCAAGCAAAATGACAGGCTCTGTGTTCACTAGACTCTAAGAAAGGCGTTTGATTTTGTGAATCATGAAATACTACTTAAAAAAACTGGCGCTATATTTACGAGATGAAAACACTATTTTCTTGCTTTGCATCTTATCTTACTAAAGAACACAGTTTGTTTTTAGTAATGGCACCCAAACTCGTGCCACTTCAGGATCCTAAAGGTGGGGTACCCCCCGATATAAGAATCTGTCTTAGGCCTCTCTATTCTGGCCTATTCATAATGATCTACCTTTATCATATCGGCGACGTGTTGTTGTGATCTCTTTGTGATGAAACCTACTCTCGATTCATAGTGCATCCAAACATGTTCTTCGTTCAAGCCTCTCTTCAGTCTAGCTTGCATGATGTTTCTGATTGGTGTTACAAAAACCCTTATGATCCTCAATCCTCAAAACTACAAAAAAGAATGGAATTACCTCAAAGACAAAAACATCAAATGAACCTCTACTTTTAATGTTCATATTCGACAATGCCATAGACCAAGTACGCGAGCACCCGAGGTCTGGGAGTGTTCCCATAGTGAGAAATAGATGGACGAATTAAAAATGGCAAACTCCATATGAAAAAGAGACACAAACTTGCTCGCAGCTTATCCTATATAAACAATACACCCTTCATAAGATATACGACGCACGCACGATGTTTTTTCATGACAATGTCTCTCCCACATTAATTACGCTTCTGTTAGTCTGGGCTCTGCTGCTAATTGTCACCTATTAAAACTCAAATAGGCACAAAAGGGGAGCGAAGATAATACTTACTGATCACTGAACTCAGTACAGCAGAAAGCAAGCCAAGTTAAGCATACTTCCACGGCAATCAAAGATTAGATATAATAAAGCCATTCTCATGTACAAATGCTAATATGACTTAGCTCCACAATACCTTGAAAAATTACTTACACAGCCTCACATCGCATGGATCAAGTAACTAATTCCTACACACACAAGAATAGATACCCTTCAAGTCAAGTTTACTTTCTCGGGTTCCTCCATATGTAATTCCCTCAGTCGACATTGAATGAAAAAATGGGTGTTTTACCGTCCTCTCGGTCATAGGACACATATGGGACATGAAATACAAAGATGGTGGGAACAATACTGGCTGCAATGCCGGAGGCAGTGCAACACCAGTAACAGTCCCGCAAAGTTTTTTAACAATATAGAATGTACATATGTGCTATCTATTTTTTTGGTATTTTTTGTCCCCCCCCCCTCCGACATTAGATATGCTACTCCCATCTCACACTTCAAAACGAGTGTCTCCGAGGGACACTCAGCGACATTTCATGATTTTTTATTATTATTTTTCTTGTTGGTCTTTTCTCCTATATCTGATACGGCATATATGGACAATCGACGATGTCATGTATCACATCATCTGTTAGTTTACTATTCCCAACAATGTGCTAAAATCAATGTTAAAATTGTCCGCACTTTATGATAATGCTTACCGGTTGCATACCATAGGCTGCATTAGTTTGCCCTGTCTAAAAATGTATAGTTCTTTTATACGTACTTCAACACATATCTGTGCGTATGTGCATGTATTCCTGCGTGTGCCGCGCGCACGTGCAGGTGTGCGCGTGTATGTTACACGCATGATGTATGCCCGCACAAGTATTAACGATTATACATGTGCGTACGTAATTCTATAAATTCGTATTTCACCCTGTCTGTAATATAACACCTGCTTTGCTACCTTTATGTTCAATTATCTGTATGTGTAATTTTTATGCCTTACCATGTTTGTATTCTATGTTCGTATATGTACAAAGGTGCTACCTTTATGTTCAAATATGTATGTGTAATATCATGCCTTGCCATGTTTGTATTCTATGTTCGTGTATGTACCAAGGACAGATTGGAAGACTAGGCGTTGCCTAAAATCTTATCCTTGCAAAATAAAGTTTCAAATGTTTTCAAGTTTTCAAGTTTTCTCTCTCCCCCTCTCTCTCTCTCTCTCTCCCCCCCCTCTCTCTCTCTCTCTCTCTCCTCTCTCTCTCTCTCTCTCTCCCCCTTCTCTATCTCTCTCTCTTCTCTCTCTCTCTCTCTCTCTCTCTCTCTCTCTCTCTCTCTCTCTCTCTCTCTCCTCTCCGCCCTATGACTTGCTTATAAATTAGCTCTACATGCTCTGATAGCAAAAAAAGACATACAAAATTCCATAATTCATTTTCTCTCTCTCTCTCTCTCTCTCCTTAGCTCTCTCTCGGCTCTCTCGCTCTCTATCTCTCTCATCCGACCTCGACTTGCTTAGTATGAGCTGTACATCTTGTGATAGCAATACAAAATTCCATTATTCATTCTGTCTCTCCTCTCTCTCCTCTCTCTCTCTCTCTACTCTCTCTCTCTCATGCTCGTCTCTCTCTCTCAGGCATAATAATGTGCATTGATGTGATATGCTGTTTTGTACTTTGTTGTAATAATTATTATTGCTTGGCATATCCAGGTATAACTGCTCGTGTCGGACCCTTTCCGTATGATCCATTGATTGTCGATATCATATTCTTCTCTTTTGTTCTTGCTTATGTTGTTGCTTTTTGCTTGTATGGTTGTTGTGTTTGTTATTTCTTTTCTTTTCCATGCACATATAGCAACAGAAAAGTTTTATAAAAGCAAACTATATATATATATATATGCCCATAAGCTTTTTGGACATTGATAAATCTCTCTCTCCCTCTCTCTTTTAACAAAATGACATTATTGTTGTCGAATGAAAATGACAATATAGTTCTGAGAGTTTACGTAAATATGTTTATAAAGCGTCTTTATATTTTATTTGATTCAGTATTTTTTCTTCTTTCCATGACGACAGGATGAAAAAAAAAGTTTTGTTTAACTTATTCCTTTATCGTCAATAAAGATAATTTTGACTTCACTTGACTTCACACACACATACACACACTCGCACACACAAAGCGTGACACGACTCAAAACATAGAATGAAAAATCCGTTTAACGTCCTCGGTCTGAAACAGACACATATGGGACATTATAGTAGATGTAAAGGTGGTGGGAAACGATCCTGGAGGCAATGCAACACCAATAAAGTCCCGATTTTTTTTTAGCGATTACAGATGTACGCAACAACAAAAATAGAAGAATAAAAAAAGGCTCATATAGGGCCTACACGTCTCACACGCACGCACGAGAGAGAGAGAGAGAGACAGAGACAAGTTTGTATGTAATTTGGATAAAACAAATATCATTGTCTTTCGCTATGGTGGTAATTACCCCAGCATGCAAAAATGGACATCTGGAAATATTACAGGTAAGGAACCACTAGTGAGAAGTATTCTGGGATGAGTTACACTCAGTTAAGTCTAAAGTAGGATGGCGGAAATGCGAAGAAATGGTAAAAAGGGAGTGGTAGAAATCTTAGGAGCATGAAGAAATGGAACACAATTGATACCATCCTATTCTGAAGTATTTGATACCTCAAATAGCACACCATGCTAACGTATGCGGCCAGAAGTGTCTGGGATTAGAAGAAATGTAGAAATGAAAAGAGTTACACATATGCTATTAAGAGATAATGAACATTCCTCTGCATTCGTCTAACATCAATGGCTTAGGCGATTCCGGAAGGAATATCCATTTATTATTCAAAACTTTCTAAATGCATTAAAAATATTGTTACGCTCTCAAAACGTCCAACGTCAAGGTTATGCAAACAAGCGTATGAATGCCGCTTCTCGCAAATGCGAAGTAGGAAACAATAATTGGTTGGGTTACGTAAGGTAAAACAAGTTTATCTCTGTTACGGGTTTGCGTATGTTATGGCTTAGTCAAGAGGGTAGGGGATGAAAAGGGGCATTTATCTCCGAATTAAAGGATCGTTTGATAGCCTATTGCACACAGATAGAATTGGCATTCTAAAATGGCAGACAACGAACAGATTCATGGTTTTATCATCTCTAGAAAAGTTATGTGGCAGACATGAAATGTTTTTGAAGTCTGTACGAATAAATGGACCGAAGCATGTTAGCCAGATTTAGAGTAAACTCTTGGTTTCAGGAGCGAACAATAATGTTTAGTAAGAAGTACTGTGATAATGTTGTATGTATGTCAGGTAAGTCAAAGAAGATGAAGTTCATTCATTTTCATTTAAAGCACATGAGGGCTAAGAGGAAGAGATCACAATATTGTTACTATGATGCCAGCAAGATCTACACTTTGTTTGACTGTATTATCTTCACATGATGAAAATCATTGTCTTCGCTGTCGCTAAGTACAGTAGCATGAAGCTTATGACACAGCGAAACGAACATAATTGGTTACCAATTTCATAGTAATACAGTGCTCTAGTTCTTTATATATGTCGTGCCTAAGACTCGCAGATGCCTAGTCTGTAGATTAGGCAAACTACTTGCCTAGTTTGTGAAACTAGCACCGGACTGCCTAACTGTAAACAACTTTTCAGACGTGCCTAATCTACAGAATAGGCAGCCTAATTCTGTAGGAATAGCAGCCTAGTAAGGACTAGGCACAGTGCCTAGTGACAATTAGGCAGTCCTTGTTTTTAATCTCCTAATAACTCCTATATATTTTAACACCAAGAAAGCAACAGTAATGTCATAAAAGAAGCTTAATGACTTTTTTGACGCCATTGTCTGTCTGTCTGTCTGCTATGAACAAAAATGAGAATTAGAACGCAAAGTGGACTATGTTTTAGGAGGAGAGAGGGAGAGAGAGAGGAGAGAGGGAGAGAGAGAGAGGAGAGGAGAGAGGAGAGATGGAGAGAGAGAAGGAAGAGAGAGAGAGAGACGAGAGAGGAGACGAGAGAGAGAGAGAGAGTGGAGGAGAGAGAGAGAGAGAGGGAGAGACGAGAGAGAGCGAGGGAGATAGTTCCACCACTTTCTGGAAGTTTTGTGTTTGTAACTTCTTCTAATTCTGTCATTCTTTTTGACTCTTGTCTTTTCCCTTTCGCTTACTGCCATCTGCTATAATTTCTTGACCTTATTTGGCCCAATTCTCATCTTTCCTCTTTTTAAAAAAAAAGAGAAAGATGCTTCCAAAAGGAGATATGTTTTCTCCTTTGATCTCCTCCAAGAGAGAGAGAGAGTTGCTGTAGGCAGCGAAAGAGACCAGAGAGAGAGAGAAGAGAGAGGAGAGAGAGACCTTAGAGATTAGAGAGAGGAAAAGCAGAGAGGAGAGAGAGAGTAGAGGCGAGAGAGAAATGAGAGAGAGAGAGAAGATAGATGTTTTGCTTTGAGAGACAGCACTTTGGCTGAGAGAGGAGAAGCGAGAGCGTTGAATTTGAGAGAGAGAGACGAGGAGAGAGAGAGAGGGGGATCGACAGAGAGGGGGACGAGGAGAGAGACAGAGAGAGAGGGAAGGAGGGAGAGGAGAGAGGGAGAGGAGAGAGAGAGATGCAGAGAGGAGAGATGAGAGAGAGGGAGGAGAGAGGAGGAGAGAGAGAGGAGAAGGCCTTGACCTGAGGAGAGAGAGAGAGACGGGGAGATGAGAGGAGAGAGGGAGAGAGAGAGAGACTGAGAGAGAGAGAGAAGAGAGAAGAGAAAGAGAGAAAGAAAAGAGATAGAGCGAGAGAAGAGAGAGAGAGAGAGAGAAAGACGAGAGAAGAGAGAGAAAGAGAGACAGGAGAGGAGGAGAGGGAGAAGAAAAAGAAGAGAGAAGGATCTAAGAGAGAGAGAGAGAGAGAGAGAGGAGAGAGAGAGAGAGAGCGAGAGAAGAGAGAGAGAGAGAGATCGAGAAGAGAGAGAGAGTAGTTCCATTTCCCCCCTGCAAATGCGGTCAGCTAATCCGCGACACTATTTCACACATATATATTTCAAAACTATATATATAAAAAGGAAAGTGTTAATGGTGTGTTTGTTTTTCTTCTTCAATTTTTGTATCATTTAATTTATACTATGAAGATAGGAAAAGAGGCATCAGTCTACCTGATCCCGGCACACCTCTTCTACATTCCTTCCTCACCGGGTGTCTGTTGGTGTTTACTTATAACGATTTTCTATGACCTCTTTTACCCTATTGAATCCTTCACTGGATCGCACCAACATCTGGCATCCCATCTCTTCTACTCTCTTCGAGGGATTATAATTTTAGAACATTATTATTTTTGTTATTTTACACAACATTTTTACCATGTCTTTTTAATTAAGTGCTGGTTAGCTCTTATTGTGGACTTTCAATCTGGAGCAAAGAGGACAACCATTCTCTTGTAGAAAGTCTTATCGCTCAGTTTGAACATTCACTGTGGACATTCTTTGCAGGCCGATATGCATACTGAAGAATCTTTCTCAAAGATGAAACATCTGTCTTTGCATAGGCATTGTCTATCTCACACCCCATTGGGGGAAAAAAGTAAATCAGCACATTATTTTCGTTTTCAGAACACAGAACAAATCGTAATGCTAAAAATAAAGTAATTGAGTTTCTTTCTTATGTTCACAAACAACATACATTGGACACAAAAAAAAGGTTTTATTAAAGCAAACTATATATATATATGAGGAAAGTTTAATGGTGTGTTAGTTTTTTTTTCTTCAATTCATGTACGTTTATATATATCGGAAAGGCAGATCAGCCTCTTCATTGATTTCGTCACGAGTTACTCAGCAAAAATATATATATATAAAATAAGTCATTAAAACACACTTTGTAGTTTCATTCTTTTCACTGTGAGGTTCTTTTCACTGTGAGGATGCAATCTGGAGTGTAGCTGAGTCACACACTAAAAATAATAAAATTCAGAAAGAATGCATCGTTTAAAACTACTAGGAAGTCTTTTATTTCCACCGTTTCGGTCTCCAGTTACCTTCTCAGAGAAACAACTGCAGACATATTGAATGTACAACATATACATTGTAAATTCTCTGAAGAGGTCCTGGAGACCGAAAGTTTCGAAATAAACGATTCCTAGTAGTTTTACAACAGATGCATTCTTTCCTGATTTTTATTATATATATATATGATTATATATGTTAAAAATATATAAAAAAACACGGCAACAATCAAAGTTAACGTAAATGGTTTGTCTGAGAATTCCAAAATAAAGACATGGACACAAGAAAAGTTTTCATCAAAGAACTATCTGCATTTCAAATGACACTAACTTCAGTTCCTTCAGAAGTAGGGCGTACGGAGCGGCTATTCACTGAGAGTGTTTCTTTCATTACTATATATAACTGATGGAAAAAAGTTAGGGACCATGTCAAATGCTACAACTTTCCAACACCGAATGGCATGCAATTGTTTGGGGGCAAGCATTTTAATTCATTATATGTCAATCAGAGTACCAAGTGCCTTCCGATTTGCATTATCGTTTGCTTTCCGCGAGCCCTCAAACAAATAGGGGTCAAAACGAAAATTGCAAGTCCTTCGACATGTTCAGTATGTGGGTGTCCAACACGATTCCTTTGGCAATTCATTCACATTCTGCGCCTTCATGGAGTTTCACCCGGCTTCACGAATAACTCCTTGGGAGGACTGCCACTCAGCACGAAGCACTGGAAGAGGTTGCTGGGGATTCCTGGGGGGAGGAATGATTTTGCCTCACCCGCCTATCAGTCCATCCATGCATTCTCTATGGGTTGAGATCGGGCTTGCAGGCCGGCCTGACAACACCAGCCGTTGGATGAAGTTGCGTCAACCCCGCTGGATCGGTGTCGGGTGGCGTTGTCATAAGATCTGGGAAGATGGCATGGAGGGGTCCCAGCTGTTGGAGACATCGGCCGGACGAGGCGCCACAATTTCTCTCTGTAGCGCAGGCCTGTATAATTGCCAGCCAACGTGCGAAGGACTTGCAATTTCGGTGGGGGGGGCGGGGCGGGAAAAGAAGGTAAAAATAACATGCATAAGGAACAACATATTAAAAAAAGTAAAGAAAAACCCTCTACAGTAGTCTTCCCAATAGGTGAGGACAGCATTGGGTTGCAATTACAGTAAAGTCAATTTCTGCGTCATTTAAAATGTCTTGGTATTAGCATACGTACGAAAAATGTCCATATGATCATCGATATTTAGAGATGCAATACGGCATTTAAGAGGTACAAGTGATGACTTGATTATGTTTAACTACAAAGACAGTTAGTTTCCAAGATAGTTTCCATGAATTGAGTCTATCTTGTACACTAACTAACTATCGACTACTGTGCATACAAATGTTAGATCTAGTCAGATGGTGATGTAAGTAGATTTTCCAATAAAAGTACATTTCATGTGTTGCTATGCCAGTTTCTCATTAGAAAACGAGTCAAGGTTAGTATTAAACGCCCTTCTTTTGGCAGTCTCACTCAGCAACCTTCATTCCAAAAGAGGTCACAAGAAGATGGCACCCAGCAAAAAAAATCAAATACCAACCTTTCTGCAACAATACAATGAATCAACTGTTTAATTTCAAAGACCAATGTCGTTACGAGTTTTTAAGGTTACTTGTTAGAGTTTGTGTAAAAGATTTTGAACTACACAATACTAAAATGTTATAAATTGAATCTGGTGAGCATCATAACAAATTCTAAAGCTCGCATATTGCATATAATTCAGATAGTAAATATTTGACATGCCTGTGACTAAAATAGTATCAGACTTTCTATTCTGAGTGATGAATACAAAACCTGCTCCACCTGTCTGACGTTTCTAAGACTGAACCATCAGTGTAAATGTTAAGATGATTTGAATTTTGAAATTAAATGAATCGAACGCTCAGAAAATAAGATTAACTCTTCATCTTTGTTGTAATGGTATATTCTATATCAATTTTGCCGTTCTTTGTTTCCAATGGTGCGGCATGATGCGTAAAACGTTCTTCAGTGAAATTCTTGCATTGGTGAAGAAACATATATTTTTGCTCGCTTGGATAATCTGTCTCTGAGTTTGTGATACTTCCTCCTTTATATGTTGCAATAGAGAGACCTTACTATATATTTTGAGGCAGATAAACTTTCTATATTCAGTAATGACCTTATATGCTCTCTTTATTATGTTCTAAGAAGTGTTAGAGTGCATAGAATACAAGTCTAGTTAATAGCTACTGTCTATGCTTGTAAATTATTAAAAGTGTTTGATGCACGAATAAACTATTGGACCAATAGGATAGTAACTGATCGAACTAAAGAAATTGCCAAGATGTATGAAGATGTTTGGATTTGACTCCATGATTGTTGTTTATAATGTTTTTAGAAAATTAAGTCTTTTCTCGTTTTGAAATCAAATACTCTAATAATGAACTGTCCAATTTTATTTTTGAGTCAAAGAGTACACCTGAAGAACTTAACTGAATGCTGTATAAGCAAGAATGTTTCACAAATACCAAATGAGGCAGAGTGTGAGTATGGCTGTCTGTGGCGTGTGTGTTGGGGGAGGGGGCTGCATGGAGTGATGGTCTGTGTCAGTCCGGCATCCAAGCTAAGATATTCCATACAGAAGAGGAAGGCAACTGGTTTTCGCGGACAGAAAAGAGTCTATCCTCACTCGCTTCATCAAGTGGATTTTCACGACCAATGCCGTGATGTTCAAAAGAGATAACCAGCACCCAGTGCTGAAATAGAAACTATGACAAAGGCTATTAGTTATTACACAATTAAGCTATTACACATAACAATGACACACATCTGTCTCTCACTCTCATGATTACTAATTGATGTTCAAACAATGAAAACAATTGTTTCTTCCCTTTAAAGACCCCGCCCGTCAGGTGTCAAAATCACGGTTTTCGCGTGTTTTTCCCTCTAGAGCTAGAGGGGAATCTTAAGAACTCTTCAACGTAGGCTATTAAGAGGGATGTGGGACACGTGAGTGCGGGGTCAGTAAACTGACACTCGGTGTTTTAGGTTCGAACCTTTTGGCGCAGACAGTTTTCAGCTAAGAATTCCCATTAAACTTACCGCGGTATACAGTATAGAAAAAAGGTCATCGCGGTCATTCATTTTGACATGGTGAAAGAGGTCAATGTTGTGATATAAGTATTAAAACAAATGCCTATCCTTAGTAGGCTACCTTCCAAATAGACGTGGTCATTGAATACAGACCTGATTTGATGCCTTTAGTGACAAATTGCTGCGAATGTTAAAATGATCTTTTATGTACTGTATAATAAGTATGATGTTGACTAGTATGGGGCTTTAGGTGTGTTACTTAGTTGTCAATGTAAGAGCTTGGAGTGTGAAGCGCTACTATAAATATCCTCATCTTATTATTATAAGAGTGTTTCAATCATTCAGTGGCAAAAAAGCGACTTTTGGCAGTGAAACAACCATAAAGAATTTGACTGTCCTAGCGGTTATATCAAAACCTCCCCCTCCCCCCTTTTTGTTTTTGTTTAAACTAAGGTTCGCTCCGTTGGGTGTGGGCCTATATGGGAAATACGCAAAAGAAGAAAAAAAGTCACTTCAAGGTTTAAGTTATGTGACATAACAATAAACGGTATAAAACATTCAATGACAAAATGTTGCTTCTCAGTAAATGCTACGTCAGCATATAGTGGGAGGTATGGGGGTGTGGTAGGAACCTTCCATAAGGGTCTCTGACCGATTTGACGCTAATTTCATCACAAGAAACCAAAAGTGGTAGTTAGGATGTGGTTTGGTTCTCGTCGTAGGCTGTCTGATTTGACTCACAAATGTCAAGGTCTGTCCAGACTTTCCATACAAGGCGTTGTACCAAATGCACGTCGGATGTGATAATAGGAGGAATGGGTTTTTTTTAGGGTTTGTTTTTTTAAAGCAATGTGGCAAGCGAAATGGCGACCGATTAGTAATTTGAAGGTAAAGTTCATGTTTGAATAAATTGTAAGTTGATATGCAGTTTTCTGATCCGGTTCAGCCTCACAACCATGACACTTTAACTGCCGAATTTTTCCTATGATTGTTATTTTGTGACAATCCTGTTTAGCCCTATGATTAACACACACAAGCTACACAAAACTGTGTCTCTTTGAAGAAAGTTTTTTTATCGCTCTACAAGATTTGTTGTCGAATGGATTGCGTCCTGCAGACGACCTAAAGCTTCTGTCAGAGCAGTTTGGCCTAAGTAATGCTGCCTGTTCTGATTATGTATGCATACGGTTTTAATTCCAACAGGTCATTAATAATTATTTTGAAGTGCGAAGTCCTAGACTGAGACGTGCATTGAGAATGCGTCGATAGCATTAGCATTTCTTTAGCTTTCGTATCTTTATAACAATTAGTCTGTGTATGTCTGTCTGGATCTTCGAGTAGCTATTTCTCGCTTGCTCGTTGTCTGTCTGTCTCTCTCTCTCTCTCTCTCTCTCCTCTCTCTATCTCTCTCTCGTCTCTCTCTCTCTCTCTCTCCTCTCTCCTCTCTCTCTCTCTTTACCCACGCCATTGTTTTATAATATGGAGACACTTATTGATATAGTAACCTCTTAAGGATAGAGATCTCTATCTCAAGGCAGATAATACAGAAAGCTATAAAACTTTCAAACATGGATACCGCTGGTAGAGGGTTATATAACGTGTATACTGTAAATTATAAAAAATAAGCTGTTAACTTTTGGCTTAATGTAAGACGACTTTGTCTTCAAAATGTACGAAATTACAAGACCGTTACAGAATTCGTACCACCAAGTATGCTATGTACCAAGGGTTACATCATTAATGCACGGTAACCATGCACGTCCTTGGTTTAGCAAAAGGCCATTCTTCTTCTTAAAATGTCCAGTTAGTTTCGTGGCATCAAATAAATGTGTGTCGTTGTTCTCATACAAAGTGTGATGGCAACATTAAAAAGGCTACCGATTACCTTTTTTAGCTGCGCCATGACATAGAAACATGATGTGCGAAATACATGACAGAGGTACGAATTGCATAAATATGGCTCGGTATTTTGCTTTGAATAAATTTAATTACTAAATGGACAAACATGACCCTAACACTTCAAGTCTCTGGAGGGCATTAGGGTTGAAATGTTTGTATTGGGGCACTGAATAACAAATAAAAAGCATACCCAAAATAATTATCAGATGCTGCCAAAATGAATTTGTTTGCTTCTACAAACGTTTTTTCCGCTTTGTTGCATTTTGGTTGTGATAAAAGATTTCATTCATTGTTCCATAAAATTCAACATACAATTATTAGCCCCTCAAATCTTCTACCGTTGCGTGGAAACCAGGTGGACGAATTGCAGACACGTGACAGGTAATATATCAATGTCTTCCCTATAATCACGTAATCCGCACACGCACCGCACACGACTACACACACACACACAACACACCACAACACAAACAACAACACAACACAACACACACACAACACAAACACAACACACACACCACACATTCACCACACACACACACACACACACCACACACAAAAATACAACTCTCGTGCTTTTGGTATAGCTTATCTGTGTGTATTGTGCTTGCACAGTTGGATACAGCAGAGTTGTACAACGTACGTTTGATTTGTAGAGCAATGAAAACTGCATAATACACGTAATCTTTCAAAGGCTATGACTCTCAAACTAGGTGGCTTCCAAACTGGCTCACTTCGTTGCGCAGACTAAGGGATACTTAAAAGAAAACAACCCTGACGGATGAGTTTTGCAAGCAAAACACGCGAGAATCAACAGGCAGAAAACAGAATTTTTCAAGGAAGGACAATCACTTGCTCTGGTTCCTAAAATGGAAACCGTCAAACGGCGATTCCACCTGGAGGAGATGCCGGAGAGAAAAGCATTTGGATGAGGTGTTTGTGCGTGGAGGCCACTCATTGATGGTGAAGCATTTTTTCTTCTGTTGTGAGCTGCACGTTTTTTGTTGGTCTCGGTAAAACAAATTGGAACAATTTCTTTGTTTGTGAGCGAACTCCTTTTTGTGTAAACGTATAAAAAAAAAAATTAAATTAATTAAAAAGGCTTGCATTGGGAACTTTCGTGCAAACGATGGGGTACTACAATCAGGCGCCATTTAGAAAAGAGAAGGCACAGCATTATCTATATGTGCTTACTATTGAACTGAAAGAATTGACTTCCACAGCACCTCCGCTAAGGAGGAATCGCTGATTGGACGGTTTGATTTTAAATCAGTAAACCAGAGCAAAGTGAGAACGTTGCGATCTCTGTTATATAGGGTGTTTTCCTGGATGATCTCGACGTGTTTCATGAAAACCTCATCGTATGGTGCCATTTAAGGACTCTCTCAACACAGCGTCCAAAACCCTCATGGTCCGCATGAGTTTTTTTGGGGTTTTATGCAAGTGGGAGAAAGCATCTGCCTTTTTTTTCCAAGCAAATTCCAGCCAAAGCTATCAGGAAATTTGTAGCGCCTCCTGAGATCCGTGGAAGGCACTAGTTCAGAGACGTCGGAAGATTATGCATTGTATAGGGCCTACTCACAGACGCAATGTCGTGCAAACTGTTATATCGGTGTCATTCAGCAGATTAGGCGTACATCAAAAACCATGGCGGACTCAGCAAGTCCAGCAACGAAGCAAGTGGACAACTGGGCAAGACTGGAACCAGGTGGTGCTGTCCGGTCTGTGGGTCCCGGAGTGAACCCGGAAGCTCAGTGCGACTACTACAACCAGTGGGCTCAAAAGGACTAGACAAGGCCGTTGAAGAAAAAAAGAAAAGCATACAAATTGCAGAATCTGTATATAACCGGTTATATTAAGAATTTCGTTTAGGTATTTAGATTAATTTACAGTCGCATTATCGTGTCACTTTCGTGCGTCAGAAACAATAACGTCCAGGTGATACTGGGCCAAGGCGCTCACAGGTGGGGGAATGAAGCACTAACATTATCAAGGACCTCTAAAAGAATGTGGGGGTTACCAGGGCAAAAATAAGCTAGGAAAATTATTTGGCATGCACAATGCCACTGGGGACCTCATCCCGCCTCTACAACCCTCTAGCTGTTAGTGCAGGATTCGTCCCTGGATCCCTGTTTGCGGGACGCGATGGGAGCCAGTGGGCAACACATAATTTTTAGGTTTGCCTTCTCCTAGTAGCTTAAAATATAGTCCTATCTGCAGAGGCTGTCCTTTTCAAGACCGTTTGATATTGAGCATTGTCTTACAGTTTGGTCCTCACGTGTGAAGGTCTCCATCATCATGATCAAGGTTCCTTGTCTGATTTTCGTTGCGGACTTTGAGGTATGTTGTGTGTTAGAAAGCGGCATAGAAGGAGCAAATAACAAACACATTCCGTACCCAAAGAACTGGTGGGGTTGGTTGGGTTGTGATTTGTTCTATGCTATATTTGTTCCTTCTTGTGCACAAATGAAATGGTTCTGGTTTAGAGTTGGACTGGATGACTAATTGTGACTGTCTGTTTGTCCGTCCTCCATCAGGCTGTGGTACTGTTTGCCAAAGACAATCCCGAGGACTCATGGAACCATACTGCATACTGTTTCAGGATGAAGGAGGCGGCGGAAAGCAAGATATAGGCCACTGAAGGTTGTATGCAGCACTCCATGCAGGACCGTTCCGTTGAAGACAGGGACACAAAGAATTCTGGAAGTGTGAAGCGCAACGGGCTCTCAGACAGACGGTCAGGCTTCGAGTCATGATGGATGTGATTGATCATTGATCTGTAGGCCCTTGTGTGGTGTCATAGCCTAATATTGAGCCCTTAATTACCCAATATTGATTCTGATCATACAAAATCGCGCGAAAACGCGCAAATGATACGGCTGTCCTCGGTTGTGACGTTGCCATCGCCCCGTTATGGCTCACAGAAAATTTTGAAGCGATCGATCAAAAAAACAGCGGGTTAAGGCCCGTGTGTTTCAGACACACACACACACACACATCACACACACACACACACACACACACACCCCACAAACACACACACACACACAAACACAAGGACACTGCCTTATACTATATGATGGCTGTATGAGATGTAACCTATATTCCAAAGGCTTTCTCGTGGTTGATTTCGGATAAGCCTATAAGTTTGGGACCAAAGAATAGCGTGAGCGCTGCACAGCCAAAAGACTTGACAATAATTGTATAAGATGTGATTTAGCCCTGACCCGCGTATTGGGTTGACATCGGTGGAGGTAGTACTAAAGTGATGGCTGTATGACAACGGTTTTTGATGGAATTTTGAGTGTAATTTATACCTAAACTGAGGATTCATCATCGCGCAACATTTGTTGAGGATGGAGTAGGTCACAGACGCTTTAATAAAAACGTCCGTGGTATAGTGAAGCTGTACGGAGTGATGGTTGTCGAAGCTATTGAATGGCAGTATGTAACCCCTACTCCTAAATCTCCTGG
>JAGGCT020001068.1:0-25000 GCA_017654935.2 Phymorhynchus buccinoides | reverse complement strand
CACCCGAGTTTATCTCTGGCACACCCGTGGGACTTCTCTCTGACATCTGGTGAGTGGGGGAGTGGGGGTGCGATGGAGGGAGGGGGGGATGCGGGTCACATCTATGACAACTACAACATCCCTACAATCGTAGGTGACCCCAGAGTTCGTGTCACCCGAGGTCATCTCTGGCACACCTGTGGGACTTCTCACTGATTATGATTATTACATTTCCCCCAATGATGGGCAACCCAAAATTCATGTCATGAACTTGTGGCGGAAAACAATCAGCCTCGATAAAGCTAACTAGTTACTGCATAAAGTGATATCAACCAACAGTGCACCCCTCTCTCTCTCCTTCTGTCTGTCTTTCTCTCCTGTTCCTGTCCTCTCTGTCTGTCCCTCTGTTCCTCTCTCTGTTTTTTCTCCCTTCCTCCCTCTATGTTTCTCATCCTCCCCCTCTCTCTTCATACTCCATCTCTCCCACATACATTCAATATATGATCAGTGTGTGTGTGTGTGTGAACGTTCAGATATGAGTTTGTGTGTGCAATGTTCTTCCTCTATTTTAAGGTAATGACTTCTGTTCAGCTACCTTAGTTCGTGCATGACTATCTTGTTGATTTTAATGCATGTTTTTAATGTTGATTTTAATGTTGCTACTGTAAAGCGCATTGAGCATACTACTGTATGGATTTTAGCGTTATATGAAGTAAAAGTTTTGTGTAATGTAATTTCCTTTCACTCATTCCTGAAGAAAAAAACGTTGGGTTTTGAAAGCTTGAAAAAATGGTGTTCGTGTGTTTACTTTGAGAAACAATGCATTCACTATGTTTCTCTCTGATCCACAGGAGTGTGGGCATCGTGACCTACGTGCTGCTGAGCGGGGTGAGCCCATTCACTATGTTTCTCTGTGGGAGTTGGGCATTGTGACCTACGTGCTGCTGAGCGGGGTGAGCCCATTCACTATGTTTCTCTGTGATCCACAGGAGTGGGCACCGTGACCTACGTGCTGCTGAGCGGGGTGAGCCCATTCACTATGTTTCTCTGTGATCCACAGGAGTCTGGGCATTGTGACCTACGTGCTGCTGAGCGGGGTGAGCCCATTCACTATGTTTCTCTGTGATCCACAGGAGTCTGGGCATCCACTAACGGAGTACGTGCAGGAGTTCACTATGGGCATCGTGACCTACGTGCTGCTGAGCGGGGTGAGCCCATTCACTATGTTTCTCTCTGATCCACAGGAGTCTGGGCATCGTGACCTACGTGCTGCTGAGCGGGGTGAGCCCATTCACTATGTTTCTCTCTGATCCACAGGAGTCTGGGCATCGTGACCTACGTGCTGCTGAGCGGGGTGAGCCCATTCACTATGTTTCTCTCTGATCCACAGGAGTCTGGGCATCGTGACCTACGTGCTGCTGAGCGGGGTGAGCCCATTCACTATGTTTCTCTGTGATCCACAGGAGTCTGGGCACCGTGACCTACGTGCTGCTGAGCGGGGTGAGCCCATTCCTGGACGAGAGTCAGGAGGAGACGTGCTCCAACATCGTCCGTAACGACTTCTGTTTCCCCGAGGAGTACTTTGCCGGCATCTCCTCTGACGCCAAGGACCTCGTCAGATCCATGCTGGTCGAGGACCTCCAGTGAGTCATCAACAGCCTTATGTTTCAGTTTGTCCAGCTCCACTAATGCTGGCCATATCAGATTAGGGAGTCTACAAATCATTTTTTTTTATTGAACATTTACATTTTACAAGATAAGCACATACAAAAAACACATGCACACACTGAATATTATGATTGTTTTGAAAGCACCATTAAAGACAATAATCACCAAACACCACTCAATGGACATAAGGACAATGGCAATAAGAACAATGATAATAATAAATGAAAGCTACTGTAGTATGATGAGTAGCAACAACCACAGTAGTAATGATGGTAGTAACAACAATGATGACAATGACAATAACAACAATTATGAATTCTGATTATAAGAAAAAAGATAATACAAATAATGACAACACTGATAATTGTTATAGAATTGACAACCGCAAAGACAATAGAAATGGCAGGCATAATTCTCAGACTTGGTAATTTATAGCAGTAATACTGCAATCATCCTCATCATCCCTACCATCGAGATCACCATCACCATCGTCAAAAATATTACCGATGGCTAATGTTAAGATCATCTCCCTCCGCTGTTCCAGGGTGAAGTTGGCTGATTGGCCAACTTCACCCTGGAAGAGCGGAGGGAGCTGATCTTAGCATTAGCCATCACGTCGTTTTTTGTTTTCTTTCAATATCGGCAAAATCTTCAACCTGATGAAGGTGGCCGATTGACGAGAAGAAAAAGAAGTCCATGTGTCATTTCATTCAATGTAAAGAAGATCCAAACGGAGAAAACTGCAGGCATCAGAATAGTCTGAAGTCATTTCTTCTTAAATGTTTGCAGTACAAGGGCCACCGAAAATGACCAAAAAGGCTTTATGCATTAAGAAATAGTCACTAAAATGCATTTGACAAAAAAATAAAAATAAAAATTCTGTGTGAAGCATTTTGGTTTCTTTGCTTCATCCCCCCCCCCCCCCCCCCAACCCCAACCTACCTAATCATGTTGTAAAATCATGTTATGTCAGGCTACCTAATCATGTTGTAAAATCATGTTATGTCAGGCTGTCTGAGACCACTTTCAATCATGTTGTAAAATCATGTTATGTCAGGCTGTCTGAGACCACTTTCAATCATGTTGTAAAATCATGTTATGTCAGGCTGTCTGAGACCACTTTCAATCATGTTGTAAAATCATGTTATGTCAGGCTGTCTGAGACCACTTTCAATCATGTTGTAAAATAATGTTATGTCAGGCTGTCTGAGACCACTTTCAATCATGTTGTAAAATCATGTTATGTCAGGCTGTCTGAGACCACTTTCAATCATGTTGTAAAATCATGTTATGTCAGGCTGTCTGAGACCACTTTCAATCATGTTGTAAAATCATGTTATGTCAGGCTGTCTGAGACCACTTTCAATCATGTTGTAAAATCATGTTATGTCAGGCTGTTTGAGACCACTTTCAATCATGTTGTAAAATCATGTTATGTCAGGCTGTTTGAGACCACTTTCAATCATGTTGTAAAATCATGTTATGTCAGGCTGTCTGAGACCACTTTCAATCATGTTGTAAAATCATGTTATGTCAGGCTGTTTGAGACTTTGTAAAATCATGATGTCAGGCTGTCTGAGACACTTTCAATCATGTTGTAAAATAATGTTATGTCAGGCTGTTTGAGACCACTTTCAATCATGTTGTAAAATCATGTTATGTCAGGCTGTTTGAGACCACTTTCAATCATGTTGTAAAATCATGTTATGTCAGGCTGTCTGAGACCACTTTCAATCATGTTGTGAAATCATGTTATGTCAGGCTGTTTGAGACCACTTTCAATCATGTTGTGAAATCATGTTATGTCAGGCTGTTTGAGACCACTTTCAATCATGTTGTAAAATAATGTTATGTCAGGCTGTTTGAGACCACTTTCAATCATGTTGTAAAATCATGTTATGTCAGGCTGTCTGAGACCACTTTCAATCATGTTGTGAAATCATGTTATGTCAGGCTGTTTGAGACCACTTTCAATCATGTTGTAAAATAATGTTATGTCAGGCTGTTTGAGACCACTTTCAATCATGTTGTGAAATCATGTTATGTCAGGCTGTTTGATATCACTTTCAATCATGTTGTAAAATAATGTTATGTCAGGCTGTCTGAGACCACTTTCAATCATGTTGTAAAATAATGTTATGTCAGGCTGTCTGAGACCACTTTCAATCATGTTGTAAAATCATGTTATGTCAGGCTGTTTGAGACCACTTTCAATCATGTTGTGAAATCATGTTGTGTCAGATATCACTTTGTTTCTTCCGTGGACTACCCACAATCATCGGCTGATTAAATGGCGCTATACAGTTGAAGTTCTCGACATTGAGAAGTTGGCTCATGCAAGACATACCCCAGTAGACTTGAGTTCTTTTGAACATTTCTCTCCCTCCCTCCCTCCATTTCTCTTCCCCCCTCTTCCTTCCCTTTTTAACAGTGTTTGTGTGTGTGTGTTTGCATTTTTGTCTAATGTTTTTCATTTATTTTTGTCTTGATCTGTTCACTATCGTATTTTCCCCCTATTTATGAATTATCATTATCCCGTTGTTCTTGTTCTTGTTTAAATTATTGCTATTCTTATAGTTGTTGTTATTGTCCATATTTCAGTTCGTATTTGTAAGCGCTCTGAGCTCTTTTGGAGAAAGAGCGCGATACATGTTCATTATTATTATTATTTCTTATCAACAGAAACCCCATTAACAATGTGTGCGTGTGTGCTTGCAAATGTGTGTATGTGTGTGCGTGTGTATGCATGTGTGTGTGTGTGAACAGCAAGCGGCCCACAGCTCAGATGTGCCTGGACAGCCCCTGGATCAAAAAAGCGTGCGCACACCGAAGTTCAGGCCTCAGACCCAAACCCATCGCCACCGCGCGCCTCGCCGACTTCGTGGAAAGACGCAAGCACCAGGTACGAAATAATGGCAAAGTTGCAGTTTTTTCTTCTTCTGCGTTCCCAGGCCATATGGCCATAATGGGTAAGGTACGTATGTGCCCTGTTTTCAGCTTTCACTGGTCTCCCCGCTGCGTACAGCCGACACATTCCGATTTCGGAGGAGCTCAAAGGAGAAAAATCATTTGGAAGATTTTTTTTTTTTTTAAAGTCAGAAATATAGATGACAGAAAGCAAAGGGAAAAAGGCAGTCACAGAGAGTGGCAGATTAGAGGAAGTTACAAGCACAGAACTTCCAGAAGGTGGGGGAACTATTTTTACGAAAGACCCCCCGGTATCCCCACGGGGGAGAGTTGCAGTTTAGCTACCGTCCCTCATGTTCTCAGCTGTCCGTCTCACAGTTCTTTCCGCTTCATGTAAGCAAGCCTAGTCCAATACTAACCATACCCTTACCCAAGTACAACAATACGCGTTCCTTCTCTGTGAAATGTTTCAACGAGAAAGTTAGCATGATGCTAAGTCTCATGCTATCTCAACGTGAATACAGGCCCTGCTTAGTCAAATTATCTGCTTTGACGTTTGTTATTGAATGTTAATGTTAGTTCTTTCATTCTCATGGTATTCTTGAGTGCTTTTGTCAGTCAAATATAGGGCACATTGGAAGCATGTTTTTTCCTGAACAGAATGTCTAATTTCAGTCAGAGTGACTCAGCAGCGGTGCAGTGTCTCCTCAGTTGGTTGCTTCCTGACGGCCTAACATAGATTCGCTCCCCTTGGAATGCTGATCTCGGATTCTGCGACCTGAACAAGCCAGGTGTAGCTGCGAATTGGGATTAGGAATGAGTGGCGTGGGAGCAACGCCACTGTACGACCCAGAAGATGGGACAGCAAAAAAAAAAAAGAATGTCTAATTTCTGTATGTGTACTTATTATTAGCGTGGGAACTGATTTCGAAAAATACACCCCAAAAAAACCTACAGGTTATAATTAGACCAAAGGTGCATGTTTCAAGTGCTAGTAAAATTATAGACAACATTATTTTTTCGATAAGCCCTTAAGTTTACTTCATTGGAAAATCTATAATGTATAGTGACTCTCTTTGTATTACAAAATAACATGTGCAGAGTGATATGTACCTGCTGAAAACATTACCATGATGACTATTGTGTGTGCAGAGTAATATGTACCTGCTGAAAACATTACCATGATGACTATTGTGTGTGCAGAGTAATACGTACCTGCTGAAAACATTACCATGATGACTATTGTGTGTGCAGAGTGATATGTACCTGCTGAAAACATTACCATGATGACTATTGTGTGTGCAGAGTAATACGTACCTGCTGAAAACATTACCATGATGACTATTGTGTGTGCAGAGTGATATGTACCTGCTGAAAACATTACCATGATGACTATTGTGTGTGCAGAGTGATATGTACCTGCTGAAAACATTACCATGATGACTATTGTGTGTGCAGAGTGATATGTACCTGCTGAAAACATGACCATGATGACTATTGTGTGTGCAGAGTAATACGTACCTGCTGAAAACATTACCATGATGACTATTGTGTGTGCAGAGTAATATGTACCTGCTGAAAACATTACCATGATGCCTATTGTGTGTGCAGAGTGATATGTACCTGCTGAAAACATTACCACGATGACTATTGTGTGTACAGAGTGATATGTACCTGCTGAAAACATTGCCATGATGCCTATTGTGTGTGTGCAGAGTGATACGTACCTGCTGAAAACATTACCACGATGACTATTGTGTGTACAGAGTGATATGTACCTGCTGAAAACATTACCATGATGCCTATTGTGTGTGTGCAGAGTGATACATACCTGCTGAAAACATTACCATGATCCCCGCTCCCCTCATCACACAGTTCCTGCCGCCTCCCAACCAACTCTACGATGGATTTTACCCATCTACACCCCCCTTCCCTCCCTCCCCTTGCCCCCTCACATACCCATACCGTTGTACAGGCGTGTACGTGTACTGATTGTCCGTGTTTCACAACAGCATTGTGTACAGACAGTGTCGATGTGTGCGTGTCTCTATGAGGCGTGCTCATGTTTTCTTATTACTATTTTTTGTTACGTAATCTTCGCTTCTGGTATGATAAAACCTGTGTAATAGAAGGCTGGAACCTATGTTATGTATGTATAGTTAAACATTAGTTTATTGACATAATAATAATAAATGAATCTTATATAGCGCTATTCTACTGACACGGCAAGACGTTTTGTTTTTTAAACTGAAAAATGAAACTTCTTTTGTTTTAAATGCTTTACATGAAAAAAGTACTGCACACAACGCATATTTAAAATACGTATGTAAAACATGAAAAAAATGTAAAATAAAGTCTTTTCGAAATTCTCTAAAGGCTGGATTCATGGTGGGGATTTACAGACTTAAATTATCAGAAATATATTTTGAAACGATGAGTCTTCAGGCCAGTTTTGAAGGATGACAGAGATGGAGAGAGAAAGGGAGATTGTTCCAGACATGTGGTGCTTGGAAAAGAAAAGCTCTGTTTCCAACTGTTTTGTGCTTGGTAACAAGTTCCAACAGCTGATTTTAATATCATTAGTTAAAAAAAATGGGTATGGGGGTAAAGAGGAGCAGGGGGGGGGAAGTGGTAGTTGTAAGATTATGGTTATTGCGCAATTTTCCTAGTCTTAGTATTATAGCGCAGATTGTTGTTTTTTATACCTAGCGTTCAATATCAGTTATGGCATTATTGATATTGTTTGTGCATTTATTAAAGTCTTCTGCCATTTCATTTTCACTTTTGTTCTTTTTCAATATATCTATATTTGTTTTAAACATTAAGTCGCCTATTGAAACATACATGTAAAGACGGGTTCAATAACAATTTTGTGTACAGTATTTTGATCATTTGTGGAATTCATGTTGCTCTTCTTTTTCTTTTTCTTTTCACGCTCCCTGTTGTTCAAAATGCCTTGAGTAAGGTCGCCATTCATGAACTCGTTATTAGTTCATAAGTTTTGTGATGTTGATCATCTTCAATTATTGATGACAGTGCGTAATTGATTTGATTTGAAATATGTGAATGATAGTCAAAAGAAATGATGGTTGGGTTTTTACTTGACGTGTTCCTCTTTCATGGACAGAATTGAAGAGGAGTGGATTGGGTCGTAGCTTTGATGAACTGACTGTGCAAGCCATGATAGGTTGTGGAGAAGGAAAAATTATACTAGTAAAGGATTGAGATGGAGGAAAAGTGTGTATGTGTTATGTATGTGTATGAGAGGGAGAGAGAGAGTGTGTGTGTGTGAGAGAGAGAGAGATTGCGTGTGTGTGTGAGAGAGAGAGAGAGAGAGAGAGTGTGTGAGAGAGAGAGTGTGTGTGTGTGTGTGTGAGAGAGAGAGAGAGAGAACTTGTGTGTGAGAGAGAGAGAGAGAGAACTTGTGTGTGTGTGTGTGAGAGAGAGAACTTGTGTGTGTGAGAGAGAGAGAGAGAGAGAATGTGTGTGAGAGAGAGAGTGTGTGTGTGTGAGAGAGACAGAGAGATAGAAGGAGAAAGTGTGCGTGTGTGTGTTTGCATTCATGCATAACCAGATTCATGACTTTGTTGCTCCATGTCGACATGCCAAATGTTTTATTTATTGCCTCATCTGATATAAATGTGGTTGTTATTGTGCTCATATGTATTTTACCGCATGCAGGTCTAGTCCTACTGTATACCAAACTTTTTTGTTGAAACGTTTTCTTGTACCGTTGCTTGCAACTCATTTTTATTCCTTTTTCCTTCAACTTTCTTTCTAGCTACCAACGTTTCTTTCTTTCCATCATCGTCTTCTTTCACATCTCATTATTCACCATGCTACGAATTGGAACAAGACCTTTAAATTGTGAATTTTCCTCTTCTTTTTTTTTCGTGCTGCATAACCTCCGATATAATACCCAGTTTAAATTGGCCTTGTTTACAGCATGTTTATACAAACTCTATTTTCTGTATTGTAGGAGATTTATAGTTGGCCAGTTAACATTAACCGTATGGGGTTTTTCCCTGTCTTTATTGTATGTGCTGATATTAGTTTTGATTGCCACTACACTAAGGCCAGACAGCATAGAGAGTGTGAATCAGTGATCTCCGATGTTTTTGGTTTGACTCCTGTGTGGGTTTGGTTGTGTTTGCCCTGTAATTCTATATTTAGTTTGAGTGCTGAATAATTTTTGTTATTTTTGTGTTTAATTAAACTTATTGCCATCTTGGATAACATTGAAGCCAAAACTCATATAGACCTATTTTGTAGAAGTTGTTTAAAAAATACCAAAAAAATACCGCTATACAATTCTAGTGTATCAAAAGCATTGAAAAATACATGCAGTTTGTGTCATCATGAAGTCATGCTTTTCTTGGGGGCAAAGGAGATTGAAAAGTGATCAAAACAAAGTCATGTATTACGATTACAGAACCTTTTTGTTTTGGACAGGGCTGTTTGAGAGAGAGGAAAATCGTAAATTATCTGGAAACTAAGAAGTAATCGATTTTTTAAACAATAGTTGAGTTAGATTGGGCAGTAGCCAAGAACATTACCCAGAACCACAGGTAGGTTATACAGACAAATTGTCCTTGGCCCCTGTATATTGGACAGGTTTAAACTAAGATGCTATACAAGACAATCAAAACACAGCAGAGAATGTTGTCATAACCGCTCAACATTTTACTTTTGGTATGCATGTGGGCTGTTTCTAACAATCGTTTGGTAAGGCCTGGCTCACACGTGGCAAGAATTGAGGCTATCCAGCTTCGGAAATTCCATAGAGCAAGCTTCCGAGTTGACCACCAACATTTCCACAGATCGATCTCGGGAAAAGCTGGTGTTCTATCTTTGGGTTAAAATCCTTTCCAGGCTACCCACCGTTTCTCCAGTCACAATCGAGCAACTGAAAAGCAGTTATTCCCCCTGACGTCTTCACAGTTAGTCCCCCTGACGTCTTCACAGTTACTCCCCTTTTAATCATGTAGCAAGCTGTGCAGGCATTCAAGAAAGTGCAAAGTCAGGATACTGAAAATAGCCATTTCTACAGAAGTCTCTAGACTCCAATGTCCACGTGTGCGGACAAAGTGGATGGGCATGCTGGCGAACAAGCTTGACACACTGCTGCTGCAACTGTCGTGTGTGCCAGGCCTTAGGTTTGTTCTTTTCATCCCTTCAGTCTTTGGTTCTGTTGGTTTCACTGAAAAACTGGGTTGATGTGTCAATGTCAAGTCAAAAAGACAGCGTATAGATACTGTAGAGGACAATGGCTGTTATACATTATCTTGCCCACTTGGAAGCTTCAGCAGCTTGCTTTCTATGTCTTATTATTGTCTATTGACATGACCAAAACCCTTCTAAAAGAAGATGTAATAAAATGTTTTGAATTGAATGATGTTGATTCAAACCAGCTCCATTTCTGTTCTTAAAGTATCTATCCACATTCTTGATATTTCATCACATTTGATGTACATCTTTTTATCAGCGACGAAGTTTTAAGCCATTGGAACCAGTGAGCTATCTCTTTTTAAAAAATCATGTTTGTACGTAGCAGTACTTAAGTTTGCATTGCATTTGTTCTTTGTATTTACCTGCCAGTTACTTCTCCACACTTGACTTGCCTTTGGACTATGAATGTATTGAACAACGGTTATAGTTTTTGTAAGTTTTAATGATATTTCTTTTTGTTTTGCATTTGTTATTTGTCAGTATTTCTCATTGATTTACGACAGGGTCAGAATCAGCGGGTGCACATGTATTCTTTACTTGTTTGTTTCACATTATTCTGTGCATCAATCTTTATCTTTTTCCAGGATTATTCATGCATTCATTACTTTTAGTTTTATTCCCACTCCTTCTTTCCTCTACTCTTTATTATCTTGCTTTATCTTGAAAAAAAGTCATGACATAATGTAGGGTATGTATGTCTAGGTTGTCAATTCTTTATTAATGTTTGTGCGTGTGAATGTGTGCATATTCGCGAGTTGTATGTGTGTGAGCGAGTGTGTTTCAGTCTTGTTACATTGTTATAATCTTGACTTTCTATTGCCGTTTATGTTGCAACAATTATAATAAACAGTGACCGATTCAATATGGATTTTCTTCTGATGTTGTTGTGTCTTCTTGTGGTGAAAAGAAAGTTGCAGTCTGTGTCTGTATGTGTGTGCGCGCATGCAGGTACACATGCACGTGTGAGTGGGTGAGTGTGTGTGTGTGCACCTGTGAGTGTGTGTGTTTATGTTGAAGAAGAAAGAATGAGTGTTTATAGGTGATGTAAGGTGAGCAAAATTTCACAAATTGACCAAATCAGTTCACTGCATTGCATACATGTGGCTGCACAACATCAGTACGAACAAGAAAGCACTGACTCTGTGCAAACCACCATGGCAGACACAACTTGAGTGAATAGTACCTGTAGACTAGCACAAGGCATTGAAGAGATACAACTTACAAGAGTTTCTTTTTGTTCATTTTTGTGTGTGTGTGTTTAAAATCTTAAACAAGTATTCAGTTTTAAATCTACCCTTGCACATAGGAAAACGGTTACTTTAAAAAATTGCTCCCCAAACTGTACATAATCATGTATCCGAGAGATGATTTTTAGATAAACTCCAATAATGTTAATAATTTTTTTGCAGCTTGAGGCATTAACTGCACCAAATTTGGTAAAATAAAATAAAAGAATCTACTTACTCCAATTATGGTAATAAACACACACACACACACACAGACACACACACACGTGCCTAAGTTACTGGTTTCAGAAAACGTAACTCCATCAACAGCCTACCAGCTAGCACCATATCTTACGGATTATAAGGCACACCCTATTTTATTGAAGGCGCATCCCCCAGATTTTGCACAAACCCTTGATTTTATTACTATAGTTTCTTACTATGGTTTCTTACTATAGTTTTAGTCATAAGGTGCAGGGGTCTCAGTCTGGGGGAAAAAAGTATCGCCTTATAGTCCGTAAAATACGGTAGTTTAAAAAAGAAAAATTTGTTCTATTTCATTTCTTGTCATATCTCATACAAAGGATGCTTAACCATGTCACGTATCAAAATCATGGTTTCCAGGTGTTTTCCCTCTTATAGATGGTAAGAAATCTTAAAGACCCACCAGATCATGTGTCAAAATCACGTGTTTCACGTATTTTCCCTCCTATAGCTGGTAAATCTTGTTTTGACCAGGTTTGACTCCCATACAAACGCCCCCAAATTCTAACTGAAACATTTTAAAGAGCAGCCTCAATTTGAAGTTGGGGACATTTGTATGTGGGTCACAGCTACCTAGAAAAAAAGCAAGGGACTTAATCGTGGTGCGTCAGTGTTTAAGAAATCTTCCAAGCATAAGAGGGAATGTGACAGTGACGTGTGGGAGGGTGTCTTTAAACCACAATGTCCGAAGGAAATTGTTTCCATGTATGTAAATTCAATTGTCACACTTCTCTACTCCCCGGCCATTGTGTGGTAAGGACAAGCTACAATATCGGTATATTGTGCATTTGGTCATCAGTCTCCTGGTCAGCTCTCATTAAAGATCCACCAGATCACGTGTCAAAATCATGGGTTTCACGGGTTTTCCCTCAGCTTATAGCTAATAAAAAATCTTGTTTTGACCAGGTTTTACTCCCATATAAATGCCCCCAAATTGAAAACGAAGAGCCGCCTCAACTTAAGTTGGGGGTATTTGTATATGGGTCACAGCTACCCAGAAAAACCCAAGGGACTTAATCGTGGTGGGTCAGTATCTTTTAAAATGGGAAAGCATTTTAACTTACTCTCAGTACAGCTTAGATGTGGACTCCCTTTCCATTCTTTGGTTCCTTCTTGCTTGATTTTGTGTTGTTAAACCAGCAACTTTTTGATGTCCAAAATATTTCAACTTAACATCTTTCATCCATAAATTACAGGACACCATACTTTTCATATGTTTCCAATCATAAGATCTCGTGCAATTACACATCTCTCTCTCTCTCTCTCTCTCTCTCTCTCTCTCTCTCTCTCTCTCTCTCTCTCTCTCTCTCTCTCTCTCTGTGACGTGACTTGGAAAGTAAATCGAAAAAAAAAGTCACATGGAAAAAAACTGGGTATGGTACATATGTTTTCAGTTTTCACTGGTCTCCCTGCTGCGCATAGCCGACATTCCAATTTTGGAGGAGCTCAAGGAGAAAAATTATGTGGAAGATTTTTGTGGAGAGAGAGAGAGATATTTGCAAACACCCTTGTCCTTTTAGAATTGGGATATAAAAACAAACAAAGAAAAATACACAAAAACATGAATAACGAACAAAAAGTGAAAAAAAAGGTGGAAGACAGCAAATTAAACTTTGTTGTTATTGTCATTTAAACTCTCTCTCTCTCTCTCTCTCTCTCTCTCTCTCTCTCTCTCTCTCTCTCTCTCTCTCTCTCTCTCTCTGTGGTTCAAAGGGTTTTTTTCAAATATAGTTCCACCACCTTCTGAAGTTCTGTGATTGCACCAAAGATTCTAAAAGGGTAAGATGGACTATTTAAGAGTTACAGCGAACCGGGCTGATAGAGTTATCGTTAGTGGGGTAGTTATACACCATTCACAGCGGCGGCTATCCAAAAACTCAGACTGGAATTTGAACGGAGAATTCAACTGGCCTATCGACGTGTAAATGTGTCATGTTTAAAAGGGACATAACCAGTGTTTCTGTCCTCACTACTCATATAGGGAAAAGAGGCTGGATGCTTGTCTTCCCCTATACAGTCTTTGATTGCACTGAGCTTCCTTTAATCTGTCACTCTCTTTGACTCTGCCTCAGTTTTCCCTTTGCTTACTGTTTTTCTGCCTTACTGATCTATTCTCCTGCCTTATTTTCAAGACACGCTTCAGCAAGAATTTATCCAGCCAGAGACGGACATACTGAGCCTGACTGGGCCTTCTTAATTAAGTGCATAACAGCAGGACGACACATCTTTTTTTTGGTTTTTGTTTTTGTTTGTTTGTTTGTTTGTTTGCTGCATCTTGTATTTTTCTACTGGACCCAAGTAAATTCAAGTAGACCATGTGTGATAGCTGATTTCTGTCTTTGCGTTTCTTTTTTCTCTCTTCTGCTTCTTTTTCTTTGGTCACCCCCTAAAGTGTGTGCATTTACTTCTATAAAAAGAAGCTGGCCACCACCACAGAAGAAGAAGAAGAAGAAGAGAAGGATCTGTGCTCATAATTAACAGGAAACTGTCTGAGTGATCGACGACGACGAAGAAGAAAAAAAATCACAAGTATTAAAAACATCAACAGCCAAATATCTGATCCATGCAAACAAGAAGACTATCTTTACAACGAAAAGATGGGCGGAGGAGATGGTTATGGGGTAATATAAAGCATGCATCCTTTTACAAAAAATGAATCACTCTTAAGATTATATAATTGTGGTGGTACCATAGCCGATGAGGTTTAACCGAGGCGTGGTTACTGCCACACATATCTGTATTATTAAAAAATCGGGACTTTACTGGTTTAGCACTGCCTCCAGTATTGTTCCCACCATCTTTGTATTTACAAATGCCCCACATGGCCGAAAGGCCGAGGAGAGCGTAAAACCCTATTTTCACAAAAAATGAAAGCCAGACGCACATGTTAAAAACGTGTTAAAAAAACGTAATTCTCCCATGAAAGGCGGGGATGGGGAGGGAAGGGGGTCAACAAAAAAAATCAATGACCCCCCCCCCCCCCCCCCCCCCCCCCCCAAAAAAAAAAAGAGGTCAAAGGCGTCAGTGGACATGCAGTTAATTTCATGAAACTAATTCTTGAACAGAGTGGTAAGACCCCACTGACATCGGACCTCCGCTAGTAGTTCATTTTATTTTGCTTATAACCTGTGCAATAAGCTATCTGTGCAAGAGATTGCTTCTGTTTAAAGTACTTAAATTAAAATACTCATATTTTTGTAAATTAATAAATGCTTAACTAGAGTTTTCTTTGGCATACTACAAGTTTTAATTACTTCACTTTTATGTAAAGATAAAATGATTCAAATCAAAATAAAATGTGTATTATTGGGGTTTTTTAAAAGTCTGAGCGTAATCATGCTTCTCGCATCTCTGAGTATTCTCCCCTACAACAGGACTAAATAAAGAATAACACATTGGTAAAATCAATATTTGTATCTTTGTATTCTACTTGCTTGTTCGTCCTTGTTTATTGTCTTTTTCTTTATCGAATAAAGATAGCATAGACACAAAGGAAGGAGGGGGGGGGGGGGGGGGGGGGGGGGCGAGAAAGAAGGGAGAAAGGTGACCAAGCTTGCTTGGAACGAGTAGGCCTACTGAGTCACAGAGTGTGAGCGAAAAGGTCGAGGTCATTCGACATCCAAAAATACATTCACGATGGGGAGAAAAACGAGCAGATTTTAGGCTACAGGTTAGGCCTAGCTACTAATCAAATATCATGCGCCTGGACGCGTGCATGTGCATGCATCAGATTATTTGTGTTTTTTATTTATTGAATAATTAATTCGCGTTTCAATTCTCACATTTCGGCAGATAAAGTTGCACTAACTCTGGCTGGGAGCTGTACACGTGTAGGCCTACCAAAACAAGAGTTACGTATCTTGCGAAAACACCTATTTCTACTTTCCCACCACCAAAAATGACAGGAAAAATTGGCTAAGTATTTGACTTGTTCACACGAGAGTATTCAACTGCAAAGAAATAATATCATATAAATCAAAAAAATTTAAAGGAAAACTTTCGTGCCTCCTAAAAAATTATTAGAGAGAAATAATCCTAGCTTTGAGTTCGCTTTTCCTGCGGAATGAAAATAGTGAAGGGAAGCAACTCTTCAGCTTATCTTTAGCCTGAGCTACAAAACAAAATAAATCTGCTACGAACTTTCAAAAGTTCTGAGAGCTTCGTGTCACGTTAGCAGACATCAGGGGAGAAAATTTAACATAAAAATCAATCGTTCACGATTGTAAACAGAGTAAACAGTTTAAATATTTTAAAGCTTTGCGTATAAAATAAGAAATACGTATTTGATATGTACCTCATTGGTAAAACAAAGGGGAAACGACGGCTATTTAATTAGTATAGATGAAAACAGCTGTCGAGGTCCGAAGCCAGTGGGGTCTTTCTTTCTGATTGAATGATTGAAACCTTATTAGCTGTAAGACAAGTCATCCACTGGCGATCTTTGTCCTCACTTTTGCTAACGTTTCTCGTTCAGTAAAAAAAAAAATCTTTCGTCTTTTTTTTTTTTGGGGGGGGGGGGGGGGTATGCATTTAAAGGGGCACCCTGACGGATGAGTTTTTGCAAAAAACGCGTCGAGATCACCAGGAAAACACCATTTACAGAGATAGCAACAATCACTTTGCTCTGGTTTCCTCAGTAGAAATCAAACCGTCAAATCAGCGATTCCTCCTTGGCGGAGGTGCTGGAAGTCAAATTCTTTCACCCAAAGAGAAGGCGTGTGTCGTCTCTTTTCTCTCTCGCCCTTTCTGCCCCCCCCCCTCCCCCCCCCCCTTCTTCACTCTCCTTCACAGTGTCTGTCTCGTTAACCATCTTTGAATAACATTAAAGTAAAATAATAATAACAAAACACATCCATAACGCGCGTGTGTGCGGTGTGTGCGTGCGGCATGTGCGTGCGGCATGTGCGTGCGGCATGTGCGTGCGTGTGCGTGCGTGCGTGCGCGCGTGAGTGTGTGTGTGTGCGCGCACGCGCGCGCACATGTGCAGGGGTTCCCAGGGATACACTACTGATAACAAATATTTTTAGCAGGACCCTCTATTTTTTAAATTATAATTCTGATCGCTTCTCGGCCTTTTGGCTAAGACAGTGATTCAGGAACATAATTTTTTGTTTATACCTTGGTTGGTTTGTTCAGCCCGTCGTACATGGCGAAAACCGATACGCGACGTTAAACTGAACTTCCATCTACCCTCTATACTGTAAGTGAAGGAAACAGACCACACACACGCGCGCGCGTCGCGCACGCATACACATATGCACTAAAGAATAGCGTCTCCTCACACACACACACACACACACACACACACACACACACACACACACACACACACACACACACACACACACACACACACACGCACGCACGCACACATACACACACATAAACACGTGCGCTTACGCATACACATAGAACTATGCACTAAAGAACAGTGTCTCCTCACACACACACACACACACACACACACACACACACACACACACACACACACATATATATATATATATATATATATATATATATATATATATATATATATATATATATATACACACACACACAGACACAGACACAGACACACACACACACACACACACACACACACACACACGCACACGCACACACACGCTGGTGCGCGATCATGCAGACAAGCAAACACATGAACACACATATACATGTTCAGACGCTCTTAACACTTCAGAAACAGATGTAGCCAGCACTCGTTTATTATGATGTTTGTGCATACACGAATCATGTACATTGGCATAATTATGATGTGCATTGTTCGTGTAAAATGGCATTGGAATAAACAGTATAGTGCAAATGTTGCATTAAAAATAAGTAAAGAGAGAAAATGGAGTTTTACGTCCTCTTGGTCTGAATCAGACACATATGGGACATTTGTAAATACAAATATGGTGGGAACAATACTGGAGGCAATGCCCGGAGGCAGTACGAAACAAGTAAAGTCCCGATTTTTAAAATTAATACAGATAGCTGTAGCGGTGACCGCGCCACAAGTACTGTCTTGATTTTGATGAAAAAAATAAGTAAAACCTAATTTGATAAACATCGCTTTTGTTACATCAAATATGGCATTGAAAACAGTTGGCTTATTACAGTCAAGTGTAAGTAATATCATTTTTAAAAAAAATCTTTTTATTCAGTACCTTTCTACATGAGTGAAGGAAACAGTAATAAATAATGTCTCTCATCAATAAATAATGTCCTTAAAGGTTACCATATACGTTTGTTTTTGTCCATACATACATAGTCTAAAAGTTATAGGCTATCACAATAAAATCCAACCCTTCTGCTTTTAACATGCACAGCTTGGATATGACGTCATCAGTAAGGTCATTTTCTGAACGTCATCAATAAAGCCATGTTTGCAGCTGAGCCTGTTTGAAATGGATCTGACGCAATAAAGTGGACAGAGCTTTCTGAAACTGGGAACACTGACTTTGAAGACACCAGCTAGAGAAAGTGATTATTGACAGTCATAAACGAACACACTTTTCTTTAGATGAAAGCACTTGGAGCAGAAACTAATTCCATTCAGTTTTGTTTAAAAGGTAAGCCTACTATGTACCCTATTACTTGGTAAATTGCCAATATTCTACTACAAATCTTAAAAACTGACCCAGAAGATAGATACCCTACATATGAAACGAAGACGTGGAAAAAACGTGGGTAAAATGCAAATTTTTCTTCCAATGCAGAATGAGCCATACGATCCCAAATCATTCTGTGATGTGATCGCAAAAAGACGAAACTTATGCATAATTTTATGGCATCCCCATCAAGCCGTTATATCAGACGTAGGTGTCTGCTGATCCAGTTTAAAAATGTGTTCCGCAGCAGTATTTCAAGAACCGGAAGTGATTTTCTTCAGTTTGTACAATTTCACTGGCCCTGTCATTGCCGACATTGTGCATGACAAATAGGCAGTCACTGCTCATTAATATGTGGAAACCATTTTTTGACAAACTGATGAACTGATGAACATGAGCAGCGCTCAGTTGTCGGCACTATAGTAGAAACCTGCAACTTCATGAAAACGCTAGTCCTCTCAAGGTCAAGGTCAATATGACCTACCCTGAAAAGTGAGATGTCCAAGTTAAATCTTCCCCATTCACTCACTCCCAGGACCCAACTTGATCCCATGCTGTTTTGGTTTATTCTTGTTATTGAAGGAGACGTTAGAAAGGCGAGAATATTCGTCCATCCAAGGCCTGCAAAAAGCATCATTTTCACAGATCAACGCCTTCTTTCTGTCGGAGTACCAAAAATACTTTTTATCAAAGCCAAAATTAATGCTTGAAAATGTGTGTGGTTATCAGAGAAGGATGGCTTACAGTCATGTAAAGGTTTCACGTAAATCCACTGCTCAGTTGCTGTCTTACAACAGTCAGGACATTATTTATTGATGGGCCCACGTTTTTTGGGGTTTTTTCTTCTGGCAAACATGAAGATCACAATATCATATAGGCGATTGCCATAGGCCTACTATTGAAAGCACCGCATAACATCATACATGAATTATATATTGTACATAAAACAAATGAACAAACAGACAGAAGCAAGCACACGAAAACATACTCTACTTTCCACAATGATGTGCGGATGACAATGAGAAGTTAGACAACATGTAAATAAGGCACATCTGGTTTCAAAACTGAGTTTAAAATGCTAGCATTAGTATGATTATCGGCAATAAAGCATGTTTGTCACAGAGAGAGAGAGAGAGAGGGGGGGGGGGCAGAAGCGGATTTGGGGGGTTACATGGATTACACCCCCTTCCCCCATCGACTTCAACAACAACAAAAAAGAAAGAAAGAAATTAAAACAAGCGCGAAATCGCAATAGTTTGTGGCACGCGGTCTATTTTTACCACTCCAATCATGAGTCACCTCCCCTGGCTTTTCAATCATTTTAATCTGTAAACCAGAATGTTATCTCTGCACCATTTCGTAACTTTTTATATCTTTTGGAAAACATTTAAAACTATGTATCCTACTTATACTCATCAAAAGAAGCACCGCATACTCGTCGTGTCTGTTGTAGTGTCTGTATTACGTATGTTTATTATTTTGTACGCTTTTAAAATATATCATTTTAAAGAGCGGCCTCAATTTGAAGTGTAGCCTCGATTTGAACATAACATTCTGGTTTACAGATTAAAATGATTGAAAAGCCAGGGGAGGTGACTCATGATTGCATATTCGAAGACAATATCAGTGACATGCTGGTTTTGCAGCAAACAAAATATCAAATAGTACCATTACTTGGTTGATAAAAAAACTTCTATTTTTTTTACAAAATTTGTCAAAGATGACACAGGAATGTTAAAGACCCCCCACGTCACGTGTCACATTCCCTCTTATGTTAGGAAGATTTCTTAAGATTTCTTACCAGCCATAAGAGGGAAAACACGTGAAAACCGTGATTTTGACACGTGACGTGGTGGGTCTTTAAGGAAAACTTTTATAAAATCATAGGCGTTCTTCTAGAATCGAACTCATGAAAAAAGAATATGTTTCTTGTATCATTACATTGAAAGCATCATCTAGCAATCTCTCTCTCTCTCTCTCTCTCTCTCTCTCTCTCTCTCTCTCTCTCTCTCTCTCTCTCTCTCTCTCTCTCTCTCACTCTCAAGTACCTACGTGTATACACAAAATGTTAGCAGTAAAAGGAATTGAGAACACAAGATGCTATGTAAAAAAAAGTACGTTTATATTGTAATTGTAATGGGCTACTGGCTTAGCAATGGAAAATGTTCTTACTTTGACAGTTTACTCTCTCTCTCTCTCTCTCTCTCTCTCTCTCTCTCTCTCTCTCTCTCTCTCTCTCTGTCTCTGTCTCTCTCTCTCTCTCTCTCTCTCTCTCTCTGTGTCTCTCTCTCTCTCTCTCTCTGTCTCTCTCTCTCTCTCTCTCTCTCTCTCTCTCTCTCTCTCTCTCTCTCTCTCTCTCTCTCTCTCTCTCTCTCTCTCTCTCTCTGTATAGATTTGCACTTCACAAAAAACCCGCAATCTAAAGAATGCCTAAGGAGGCATGTATATGTTTGATGTATAACAAACCAAACAAAAAAGTTTAAGAACGAAAATAGAGAAGGAACATCTCTTTGACATCTTTAAGTGACACTCATAATTATAGTGTTTTCTATACTGTTTTAGAAAGAAAATCTCACATATGCAAACAAGGCATAAACAGCAACAACAAAACAACTTAAAACATCATATTCTTCCTTTGCAGGTGTTAGGCATATAGTGTAACCATGACAGCAATGCGTAGTGAATGGGCTGAGACTATTAACTCTTTCGTTTCCTTGTGTCCTTTCTGTTTTTGTTTTTGTTTTGTTTTGTTTTTTGCGTTATAAATTTTTGGGGGGCAGAGAGGTACGTCTGCCCCCCCTCCTCGAAGTCGGGGGGTAGGGGGGGGGAGCAGCTGCCCCCTGCTCCCCCCGTTCCTACGCCAGTGCATAACTATTTATTTTTCTTCTTCTGCGTTCCCAGGCCATATGGCCATAATGGGTGAGGTACGTATGCTTCCGGTTTTCAGTTTTCACTGGTCTCCCCGTCTCCCCGCTGCATTCAGCTGACGGATTCTGATTTCAGAGGAGTCTTAACTTTACAACTCCTTATCCCTTCCCAACTCTACCGGTCAAAGACAATGATTGTCTAACTGATCCGTCCAAAGGAAAGCATAGAAAAGGTCATACTCTTCGCCCCACTCTACCGGTCAAAGACAATGTTAAACTGATCCGTCCACAAAAGAAAGCATAGAAAAGGTCATACTCTTCCGGTCAAAGACAATGTCTAACTGATCTATCCACAAAAAAGCATAGAAAATGTTATATTAACGTTCCAAAGCTGAAAGGGGAGAAAAAACTTCCCAAAGTCCTTTTAGTTTTAATGACCAAACCCGACCATTAACTCCCACACTACAGTCGACCATTCAGCAGCTTGACCTATCAACTTTGATCATGGAAACGTGCCGCTTCTTACCTGAGGTCACGTTGTCGACAGGATCTTTCTTCTGAGGAACGGAACCATTGAACGCAGGATCTCTCTTCTGATCAACGGATCCATTTACTTCATGATCCTTCTTCTGACCAAAGGATCCATTCAACGCAGGATCTCTCCGACCAAAATCTATTTTCGTGACATGATCGTCCTTTTTACCACTGTACTCGTCCTTGCCAGGAACTTTCTTGGGGTCTTCCTCTCCTCTGCCAAAGTCTAGGCCCTGACCTTTGTTGACGATGTCCTCCCCAGCCTTCTCCTCATCCTTGGAGGCGTCTTCAGACTCCTGGGTTGGGGAACTGTCCTGGGAGGCCTGGTTGTTGAACTTCTTGTACCTCGTCATGCTCTTGGCTGGGGTAGCGGGACCTTCAACGACCTTCTGAAGATCGCCAAATTCCAGATTTTGGTGATCCCACATCTCTATGTCCTGCTCCCGATCCTCTTTTTTGTCATCCTCTTGTTCTTTGTCCTGCTTCTTTTTCTTTCTTTTGTTATCCTTTTTCTCCCCATCATGATCCCCTTTCTCTCCTTTCGCTTTTTCCTGAGCCCCTTTCTCTCTTTCTTGGTCCCCGTTATTGCTTTCCTGCCCCTCTTTTCCTCTCTCCCGAGCTCCTATCTCTCTTTCCTGAGACCCTTTGTTTGTTTGCTGAACCTCTTTCTCTCTTTCGACCTGAGCCTGCTTTCTTGATTCTTGATCTTTTTCTCCTTCGTACTTCACACTCTCTTTTCCGGGATGCTCCCCCTTTTCTCCGCGCCTTTTCCTCAGCTCCCCAGATTCGGGGTCTTCTATGGACAGAACCCCAGGAGCAGATTTAAGCAGAGATTCGCCCCTGTCCAGGTTAGGATGCACGTGGGCGCTGGTGAGGGTCTGCTTGTCGGCGTCGTCGTGGGCGGTGGGTCGTTTCGGGCAGCAGAGCTTGGAGGACAGTAAGAAGAACTTGTAGAGCAGCAGGAGGATGACCAGGACGTTCTTGGCGGTGAAGAACACCAGGTCGTAGGTCAGGATGTTGTACTCGATCATGCAGAAGAGTCTGACTGCCAGGAAAGGCCCGTCCTGAGATGTGCACAGAGATGCATAAGAGAATGATGAGGTGAGATGTGTAATAGACACGGAGATGCTTAGAAGCACAGAAATGTATGCTAAGCCGATGCACTGATACAGACACTGTGACACACAGATCTCCATACACGTACACACAGACACATACACACATACTCTCTCTCTTTCCCTCTCTTTCTCTCTCACCATCACACACATACTCACGATACACACACCCACACCCACACACCACCACCACCACACGAATACAAAAGCGCACTCACACCGCATACACCGACACTCACACACACGCACACGCACACGCACACACACACACACACACACACACACACTCACACACACACACACACCGACAACCCCCACCCCTACACCCACATACACACTGACCTGCATGAACACAGACACACACACACACACACACACACACACACACACACACACACACACACACACACACACACACACACACACACACACACACACACACAAACACACACACACACACCATGCAAACATTGTACACACACACCGACAACCCCAACCCCTACACCCCCCACACACACACTGACCTGCATGAACACAGCCAGTACGGTGGCAAACAGTTCCACACGCAGCACCGACTTCCGGTGTCTCTTGTGTTCCTTGGGATCCTCCTCGCCATCAGTCTCGCTCTGGCGGGAACGTGCCGAGGGGGACATGCGCAGACCTCGCGCGCGCCGCGCACGGTGCGAGGTGGCGAAGGTCAAGGTGAACTGCATGATGCTCAGCGACCACAGGCCCAGGATTATGTAGGTCAGGTTCTCGCTCTGTCGGATGCTGTCTGATTCTTCGAACAAGGAAAACAACTCCTGCAAGCCAAGAAACAAGTTGCGTCCCTTTGGTCAGTCTGTCCGTGAAGTGTTTTCTCTCTTCGAAAGTGTCTGATTCGTTCAACAAAAGTAAAGATGCATGAAGTCTTCTTGGTTTAGTCACTTAGATAAGCCTGTTAAGCATAATAGGGTCATCAGAACTGCTCAGTCATCAGACCTTTTTTTCTTTACAGACAAACACACAGGCACACAGGATGAAAAACAGACTTGTTAGCTTATTCTTTAACCCTCAATAAAGATAATGTTGACTTCACACACACACACACACACACACACACACACACACACACACACACACACACACACACACACACACACACACACACACACACTCTCTCTCTCTCTCTCTCTCTCTCTCTCTCTCTCTCTATCTACATAAGATCTATATAAAGCATCCCTTACATATTCAGGTGGTAAACTGTGGAACGACATCCCTGATAATTTCAAAAATAAAACTAGCGTATCTTCCTTTCGCAAATCTTATCACAAGTACATAATGGACAATCTTGTCCATCAGTTATGTTAATGACTTTTACTACAAATATCAACTTATGCCAAGATTCTTGTATATCTTTGATGTCTCTCTGTATATCTGTTTAATGTCCCAATTTGATTCTCTGTCAATTATTTCATGTGCCAATTTTTGTTTCATTTTCTTGACTTGATTGTTTTTATGTCAATTTTTCATTGCCTGATGCATGGTGTGAGTGAGTGAGTGAGAGGGTCAGGTGCAAAGAAGCTATCGTAGCTTATCCTTTTTACCCTCAATAAAACATTCGTATTTCGAAAAACATTCGTATCTCTCTCTCTCTCTCTCTCTCTCCCTCTCTCCCTCTCTCTCCCCCTCTCTCTCTCTCTCTTTTTGTACTCAATTTAAACTACCAATTCAAGTTCACCACTGTTAAGTATTATCCATGTTTGCTTTAATTCCCATTTTTCATATATTTTTCAATTATTTCATGTGCCAAGTTTTGTTCCATTTTCTTGACTTGATTGTTTTATGTCAAATTTTCTTTGATTGATGCATGGTATGAATGTGTGAGTGAGAGGGCAAGGTGTAAAGAAGCTATTGTAGCTTATCCTTTTAACCCTCAATAAAACATTCATATTTCGTGTTTCGTATTTCTCTCTCTCTCTCTCTGAAAAATATATGTATTTGTTAGTAACCCCTTCCCCCTCTCCCACCCAACCCAACGTACCTTCCTATGTCTCTTTGTGCTTTGTAATCACCACATATTTGTCGTTATTTTTATCCCCCCCCCCCCCCTCCCTACTTGATATGGCCAGAAAAGGCCTAATCAATACAAGTTTTGGATGGGATTGGATCTCTCTCTGAAAAACCCCAACACCTTATATTCTGATTCTGCTTCGATCAGTTATCAGAGATTTCAACAGAATTGTATCGTAGCAACTGTATCAGTCTTTTGGTCAAGGAGATCCACCATTCCTGATTTTCTCAGGTATTGGTCTATCACTCATGAATGAATTTTGGTGTTCTCATGACCTGAGTGTATCACCCTTACAGAGCGAGGAGTTGAAAGCCAAAACTGTTGATCGAGGGAGGGTTCTTCTTGTAAAGACCTGTTGTCCAGCTCTTGCTGGGGAGTTGTTTGTTTTTCTAAAGACATCATTATATACAGAGTGTCACAAAAGTCCTGCATCAAAGGGGAAATATTCATCTTTTTTAATATTATATTTGTACCTATGCATCTGTGTATTATTTTCATTTGAAACCACTTCATCCCAACATCTGACACTTTATGAAGATAAAGA
>JAGGCT020001067.1:12500-25000 GCA_017654935.2 Phymorhynchus buccinoides | reverse complement strand
GCATCCACCCACTGCCCCGAAACAAATGACCAATCTTAGTCATTGAGGGAGGGGGGAGGAGGGGGGACTACATGCGTTAAACATTACTCATGAAAATAGTGCACCATGTTTCCAGCACGCACTCACCATTTCTTGAACTCCATCTCTAGCTCTCCCACCTCAGGGTCCTGTTTCAGCGTTTTGTTCACTTCCATCATAGCTGTGCCTGTCCAAAAAAAGCTGAATAAACTTAAAGATGGAGATAAACGAATAATCAAACAAGCACAAAAGTATGCATACAACCAGCCACCATGGCATAGTGGTTAGCGTTGCAGACTACTGGCTGGGAGGTCTTGGGTTCGAATCCCATCGGAAGCAAGGGTTTTTTCGGTCCTGGATCAACTCCTACCCAGAGTGAGTGGCTATGGGCTCAATGGGAAGACTGAAACCACACAGTCGAGCTTCATCTGCTTAACAGATACGATTCTGTCGCTTTGCATGCCCTGCTCTTATGGTGACCTCAGTTTCGGTTTTCAATCCAGTCTATGCCTTGGTGCGTTCGGGTCAAAGTCATGGGGATCAGTGTGTTCTGGGGAGCTGTCAGTGGACGGTCGTGGTGGCGCCCTCGGAGGAGGACCTCACTCATGCTGGCTCCGCGACTAAGAGAATAGTGTCGTCAGTAGGGGCTTAGTAGGTGGTGTCCTGAACAGGCTCCACTGAACTCCATCGAACTGACTCAGCAGCAGTGCAGTGTCTCCTCGGTTGGTTGCTTCATGACGGCCTAACATAGATTCACTCCCCTTGGACTGCTGGTCTAGGATTCTGCGACCTGAACAAGCCGGGGTGTGGCTGCGAATTGGAATTCGGAATGAGCAGCGCGGGAGCAACGCCACTGTACGGCCCAGAAGATGGGACAGCAAACAAACAAACAAACAAACAAAAAGAAAAGTATATATACAGCTGTGCCTAAACAAAGCAAACACACTGGAAACTTTGGTCCACCCCCCAAAAAATCATTACATGGGTGAAAGTGAAAAAAATCTCTTATTCCTGAAGTGACACATATCAATAGTTTCAGAATCTTCCTATTCCTGAGCAACACATCTTCATTCCTGAAGAGTGGCTGCATTTTGTTTTTCAATGTGTATGCGCGTGTAGTGTGTCTGTGCATGTGGGGAGGCGTGGTGCAAGGTTAGTCTTACGTGTCTATTGCCATGTTTCTGTCTGCCGTCAATGCCAGGCAGAAAACACTCGATTTTGTGAGACCGTTGTTCCGGATGACAAGATGGCCATTGCTGAAGAATCTGTCAATTATTTTTTCTCATTCCTGATTTCAGGAGCATTACTGACCCGCCTTCATACATGTCATTAAATTGTGCCAGCCGTTCATTACAAAAATCAGCAATGGTGTTACAGGCTGGTTTCTCACAATGGCACTTATTTCTTATCAACGGTGTGACGCAATATAAACATGTCACCCCTCTCTCTCTCTCTCTCTCTCTCTCTCTCTCTCTCTCTCTCTCTCTCTCTCTCTCTCTCTCTCTCACACACACACACACACACACACACACACACACACACACATACACACACACACACACACACACATGCACACACGCACGCATGAACACACATACGCACACACCTTCCCATCTGTATATTGATAGTGTGGGTGCCACTCACCTGTCAGGGAAAATCCAGGGAGATAACTCATCAGTGTGCATTGTGTGAACTGTTCCGCCAATTCGCTAAAAAAAAAAAAAAAAAAAACCATCACATCACAAATACAATTAAACTTGAACGGTCAAAATCAAATATCACACACACACACATACATACATACAGACACACACACACCAGGCATCAGAATAGTCTGAAGTCCAATCCTCTGAAAAGTGCAGTAAAAGGGCCATCAAGGCCCTTGACTGAAAGGGGACAACACTGAAATGAGTTCCCAACACCACCAAAAAGGCTTAATATAGTGAGAAATCACTTTAAAATGTTATATAACAGAAAAGATAACACTGAATAAAAAGGCAAAACCTCTGACAAGAGAAGCCAATCCTCTGTCAGAAATTTTTAATCCTCTGAAATTTGCAGATCCTCTGACAATTCTGATGCCTCACACACACACACACACACACACACACACACACACACACACACACACACACACACACACACACACATTTACACATAACACAAACATATATGTAGAATAAGCACTAAATAATTATTCGACTTTGAAGTTGACTTTCACCCAGTTAGACACACAGACACACACTACACACACACACTGGAAAGTTTTCCCTTTTTAGTAATATTTAATCAAGCTAGAAATCCCTAGAACAATACAAAACTCTGTCAAAAAAGACTGCTTAGGCTACTATACTTCATCTATTAAGTGTCAGACCATGAGGCAAGTCTTACGTTCATTGATTTTTTTTCATTGGTTAAAAACAAATGGCCAATAAAAGTCTGTGCATTTTCTAATTGCTATCAAAGGGAAAAACAAAACGATCCACTGCTGCCACCTATATTTTCAAGGCCAGGTTAACCTCTTACACAAGCCATATGTAGCGTGGATAGCTGAAAGTGATATGTGCATGTAGTCTTCGTATGAGTTAAATGCGTAGTCCAATTCATTAACCCTTTCACCGCCGACGCCGCATTTCTGCACCACACCAATTTAATACCCCTGTCACAAACAGAAATCAAATTAGGATCTGATATCCAATGATCTTATGTTGTTAGTTTTGGGGGATAAGGAAAGGCCATACTTGATACCATGTCATAGGGGGATTCACAGTATTGCAGACGCCAACTTTTCTTAACCCGGGTAAGTTGGACAGACATTTTGGGCTGAAAATGACTGGCGGCGAAAGGGTTAAAACCACCCAGCACAGTTCACACTGTAACTATCTTAGCAGTCAACAACTGAAATGCATGATTACTACCAAATTTTACGGACTAGACTATAATACCTTTCCCCCCAGACTGAGACCCCTGTGCCTCATAATGACTAACAATACACTGAAAAATTGTCATAACAAAGTCAGAATTTTGAGTTTAAAAAAATTGGATGGGGGAGGAGGTTTGTAATAGGGTGCGCTTTAGAGTCGGTAAAGTATGGTAGTTTTGAAGTGTACATAGCAGAGGTTCAAACTGTGTAGAATAGAATACCACACGTAATGCGCAGAGTCTACGCAGCTCTGCCATTCCTTAGCTGACCTCCACTTGCTGTTGAGCAGCACATCGTCGGTGAAGCCAAACTTGGTGAAGAACTCCACTGCCCCGTGGTCAGCGTGAACCACCACTGCCTCGTAGTGACCAACGATGGTGGGGTCCAGGCATTTCTGGGGGGAAAAAACAACAAACATTTATAAAGAAAGGGAAATAACTTTCTTTAAAGGGTATATAACTCCATTAAACAAAATACAATCACAAACATATACAAGGCTGAACCCGAGCGAGTGCAAAATTCCCTGATGATGCTATGGAGTTCATTATCGGTCTGAGACCACATGACAGGGCTGTATCTACGCTTCCTTTCATAATGATATCCCGGCGTTAACCAGGCCCGAGAACTACAGACACCTGCAGTGTTGGTCATGAAATTAGAGCAACACTCTCAGAATCGCATCCGTTAAGCGGATGAAGCTCAACTGCGTGGTTTCAGTCTTCCCATTGAGCCCATAGCCACTGACTCTGGGTAGGAGTCGGTCCAGGACCGAAAAAACCCTCACCCCTGATGGGATTCGAACCCAAGACCTCCCAGCCAGTAATCCGTGATGCTACCAATACGCCACGGCGGCTGATGAGCTCTTTTCTCTTAGCTGTCAGGTCAAAGCAGAATTAAAATAATGAACAAGATTTTCATGATAGCCCCAAATGGCACTGTCTAAATCATCAGGATTTGTCTGAAGCTTTGTCGATGTGGTATGAAAGCTGCACTCTCCGATTTACGCATCTATCTAAATAAAACTCAGGACATAGCGCTAACACCAAACTCCCCTCCCCCCCAAAAAAAAAATCCCATACTTAAACATGATGAAATAATGTACAAATCCTCACTCAGGAATCTTCTTCTGCGTTCCCAGGCCATAAGGCCACAATGGGTATGTATGTGTCCGTTTTCCAGTTTTTACTGGTCTCCTCGCTGCATTCAGCCAACACATTCCAATTTCGGAGGAGCTCAAAGGAGAAAACTATATGGATGATTTTTTTTTTTTAAAGGCAGGAGAATGGGCCAAAAGTCAGAAAGATACAAGATGACACAAAGGGAAAGGGCAGAAGGTCAAAGAGAGAGACAGATTAGAGGAAGTTACAAGCACAGAGCTTCCAGAAGGTGGGGGACCTATTTGTACGGAAGACCCCCCCTCCCTGGTATCCTCATGGGGGGACTCAGATTTCAAATAAAAAGTAGTTAATTACTGTCCACAAGCGCAGTGACACAAAAATGATACCCAAAGTCTTTTCAAAGGAGTTCACCTTCACACTTGAAACCTTTCATCCATACCACTATCTGTAGCATGCGGGCACGCTTACGATAGCATTCTATTCTACGAGCTGTGCTCATTACTCACAGACAGAAGGTAGTGCCCCATCTGTAGCTTGCGGGCATGCTTACGATAGCATTCTATTCTACGAGCTGACTCACAGACAGAAGGTAGCGCCCCATCTGTAGCTTGCGGGCACGCTTCCTCACTCCTATGAAGGTCAGGTGAATGACACGGTCCTTCTGCTGACATCTGCAAAAATGGAGGAGAAAAAAAAGACGAATGTTTCAAGTTCAATACTTTACAACTGTACAATTATTTTGAAGATACTGTAGAAATTTACAAATCTTTTGATTCAACTACTAAACAATTGAAAAAAACCCAGGTAACATTGCATATTCTTCCACAACGATTTATTATTTGTCACATATACCTGATTAGATCCTTGCATTAATTGGATTTCAAAGAGAGTTACTGAGGTTTCTGGCACAATGCTCTGTAACAAGTATTAACTAAAGGACATATTTTTTCTTCAGATCTAACTCTTAAACAGAAACGCATAAGCTACAGGCTTAAGTAGGAAGATTTTTTTTAAACCATGACTGACGTTCCTTTTATTGACAGGCACTGTCTCACAGAATGTTACTCAAATTTCATAATTGATACTGGGATTAAAAATGAATTATGAAAAGATGCAATTAACTTTGTCAAGTAATCTCTCACCAAAACAGAACTTGATATCTTTTTCTTCTTCTTCTTCTTCTTCTTCTTCGATCGCTCAGACAGTTTCCTGTCAATTATGAGTGCAGATGCGTCATGCTGCCGCTATGCGCCTTTTTGAAAGTATTTCTTGAAATAAATGCAGGAGAATGGACCAGTAAGGCAGAAAGATAGTAGATGACAGTAAGCAAAGGGAAAAGGCAGAGTCAAAGAGAGTGACAGATTAGAGGAAGCTACAAGCACAGAACTTCCAGAAGGTGGGGGAACTATTTATACAAAAGACCCCCCAGTATCCCCACGGGGGGGGGGGGGGAGATGAATTATGAAAAAATGCAGTTAACTTTGTCAAGTAATCTCTCATCAAAACAGAACTTGATATGAAAATAATTGAAATTCTGTAGCTTTTAGTTTTACTCATACCTTTTTTCTCATAGCTTTAATTTTGTGTTCCCTTCTATGTCTACAATGTGCTTATCAAGTTCCATTCAAAAGTCGTTAATATTAATATTCAACAATTTGTATTCCTTCTCTTCATTCAATCCACAATTCCTGCTTTCACTCACTCTTTCATCCCATCAGCATTAATGAAGTCAGCGCAAAATCAAAATGTGACAAGTACAAAAAAGCAGCTCATCATAGGTAATATAATGAAAGAATAAAAAAATTCATCAGTTTCTCAAACTTAATAATATATATCACTGATAGCAGTATTGTTAATATTACTTATTAGTACAAGTATTATCTAAAGAGGTTTTTTTGTTTTTCATTACAAAACAGCAACAGTGACAATAACAACAACCACATCAACATTACAAAACAACAACAGTGACAATAACAACAACCACATCAACATTACAAAAAACAACAGTGACAATAACAACAACCACATCAACATTACAAAACAACAACAGTGACAATAACAACAACCACATCAACATTACAAAACAACAACAGTGACAATAACAACAACCACATCAACATTACAAAACAACAACAGTGACAATAACAACAACCACATCAACACTACAAAACAACAACAGTGACAATAACAACAACCACATCAACACTACAAAACAACAACAGCGACAATAACAACCACATCAACACTACAAAACAACAACAGTGACAATAACAACAACCACATCAACATTACAAAACAACAACAGTGACAATAACAACAACCACATCAACATTACAAAACAACAACAAAAACACAATGACAACAACCACATCAACACTACAAAACAACAACAGTGACAATAACAACAACCAAAAACAACAAGACGTAACAACAATACTGACCAACACAATAATAAGTAATCAATCATATGAAAGAGAGAGGTCTTCTAACACAATGCGTCTGAGGAAATGGGATCAAGAATAAATATCATTAAAAAAAAGGGGGGAACACACAAACGCACGCGCACACACACACACACACACACACAGTGTATATAGTTGCAGACTTAACCCTTTCACCGCCAGCCATATTTCAGCAAAACCATTCCATTAAATTTACCTGGGTAGAGAACAAAATCCATCTGCAGCATTGGGGGATTCTTCTGTGACATATATAAATAAGGTCTATCCTTACTTCCCAAAACTAAGACAATAGGGTCTTTGAATAATAGACCCCAATTTGATGCCTTTTAGTGACATAGGCGTTAAATCACTGTGGTGCTAAAATGCGACTTTGGCGGTGAAAGGGTTAACAAAGCATAATATTAAAAAAAGTCGTTAATATTAAAACAGTTATTCAATAGTCAGTGTTTGTAGTCTTCCGGACTAGCCTACAATATTCTGGTCTACTTCCACTGCAATAATTTGATACTAATGTTGTTGTTGTTGTCGCTCCCTGGCATAAAGACTCCAGGGATCGTACATCCCAACAGCCGAAGCACTTGAACACTATGGTACAAACGCACCAGCTAGGGATGAGAACATTACGTGAGTGACCGTCTTTGATTACCCTGCCACGTGGGCAGCCACACTCCGACTTTGGAGGATATATTTGATACCAATAAAACTGGGAGGATATAATAGAGATAAAACAATGCATACACAGCCTGCCATCCTCTTCTTTCCCAACGTACAAAGGTCACAAACTCACACAAACTTTTTCTCGTAAGAGGCGCATCCCATCAGCATGTTCTCGATGCCGACGTGTTCCGGTTTGATTGGGTCATCGGGGCAACTCTCTCGCTCTTTGCGACGCTGTTTGGCCGCCTTGATGAAGGAGTAGATTCCCTTGCTGAAGATGGGCTCCTCTTCCCTGGAAAAGGAAATTGAAATGTTCAACGACTAGGAAGGACGAACATACAGAGACACGGGCTGTCATTCGTCCAAAAATCAAAGAGACAGATACAGGAATTGTCCTTTGGTCCAAAATCAAAGAGACAGACACAGGAATTGTCCTTTGGTCCAAAATCAAAGAGACAGACACAGGAATTGTCCTTGGGTCCAAAATCAAAGAGACAGACACAGGAATTGTCCTTTGGTCCAAAATCAAAGAGACAGACACAGGAATTGTCCTTGGGTCCAAAATCAAAGAGACAGACACAGGAATTGTCCTTTGGTCCAAAATCAAAGAGACTGACACAGGAATTGTCCTTTGGTCCAAAATCAAAAAATCAAGAGACTGACACAGGAATTGTCCTTGGGTCCAAAATCAAAGAGACTGACACAGGAATTGTCCTTGGGTCCAAAATCAAAGAGACTGATACAGGAATTGTCCTTGGGTCCAAAATCAAATAGACTGACACAGGAATTGTCCTTTGGTCCAAAATCAAAGAGACTGACACAGGAATTGTCCTTTGGTCCAAAATCAAAGAGACTGACACAGGAATTGTCCTTTGGTCCAAAATCAAAGAGACAGACACAGGAATTGTCCTTTGGTCCAAAATCAAAGAGACAGACACAGGAATTGTCCTTGGGTCCAAAATCAAAGAGACAGACACAGGAATTGTCCTTGGGTCCAAAATCAAAGAGACAGACACAGGAATTGTCCTTGGGTCCAAAATCAAAGAGACTGACACAGGAATTGTCCTTGGGTCCAAAATCAAAGAGACTGACACAGGAATTGTCCTTTGGTCCAAAATCAAAGAGACTGATACAGGAATTGTCCTTGGGTCCAAAATCAAAGAGACTGACACAGGAATTGTCCTTGGGTCCAAAATCAAAGAGACTGACACAGGAATTGTCCTTTGGTCCAAAATCAAAGAGACTGATACAGGAATTGTCCTTGGGTCCAAAATCAAAGAGACTGACACAGGAATTGTCCTTTGGTCCAAAATCAAAGAGACTGACACAGGAATTGTCCTTTGGTCCAAAATCAAAGAGACGGACACAGGAATTGTCCTTTGGTCCAAAATCAAAGAGACGGACACAGGAATTGTCCTTTGGTCCAAAATCAAAGAGACAGACACAGGAATTGTCCTTGGGTCCAAAATCAAAGAGACGGACACAGGAATTGTCCTTTGGTCCAAAATCAAAGAGACAGACACAGGAATTGTCCTTGGGTCCAAAATCAAAGAGACGGACACAGGAATTGTCCTTGGGTCCAAAATCAAAGAGACGGACACAGGAATTGTCCTTGGGTCCAAAATCAAAGAGACGGACACAGGAATTGTCCTTGGGTCCAAAATCAAAGAGACGGAGAGGGAGAGAGACTGTCTACCCCCGTGGGGATACCGGGGGGTCTTTCATACAAATAGTTCCCCCACCTTCTGGAAGTTCTGTGCTTGCAACTTCCTTTAATCTGTCACTTTCTTTGATTCTGCCTTTTCCCTTTGCTTACTGTCATCTACTATCTTTCTGCCTTATTGAATAAGTCCATTCTCCTGCCTCTTTTCAAGAACCCTTACAAAGATCCATCCGAAGATGAACATGCTGGGCCTATTTCTTATAGGTGCATAACAGCAGCATGACACATCTGCGCTCATATGACGAATGGTGAGTGAAAAGCGCATTGAGTTGCTTAGCGAGATTATGCGCTATATAAACATTATTAATTATTATTATTATTTATGTAGCCTTGGTGTTCTAGCCTATGTCAACTGGTCTGACACAGCCTTAAGCCAAGGCGTGCCAGTAGTAATATTAATGAAGATCAAGTTCAAGAAATAACTAAAACAAAAAGTCCTATCCACATACTCATTGTCCTCCTCTTCTTCCTCCTCCTCCTCGCTGTCTGTGTCGCTGAAGACGTCCTCAAATTTGCTCTCCTTCTCTTCCTCCTCCTCCAGAGCATCCTCATCAGGGTCGATTTCCTTATCGTCGTCATCGTCATCATCGTCGTCGTCATCACTGCTTTCGTCCTCGCTCTTCTCCTCCGTGCTCTGGTTGTTGGACTTGTTGCCCTCTGCCTCTCTCTTCTTCCTCTCTGCTTCCTCCTGCTTATGTTTCCTGTGTTCCATCATGTCTTGGACAGTGTCTGGGAGAGGAAATAATATGCATGGTTTTGAACATCATTACTTCCCCCCGTGGGGATACCGGGGAGGTGTCTTTTGCATAAATAGTTCCCCCACCTTCTGGAAGTTCCGTGCTTGTAACTTCCTCTAATCGGTCACTCTCTTTGACTCTGCCTTTTCCCTTTGCTTAACTGTCATATATTACTATCTTTCTGCCTTACCAGTCCATTCTCCTGCCTTTTTTTCAAGAAACACTTTCAAAAATACTTCCTCCTGCCGAAGTCGGACTTGCTGGGCCTAACTATTTCTTAGTTAGGCACATAACGGCAGCATGACGCACCTGTGCTCATAATTAACAGGAAACTGTCTGAGCGATTGAAGAAGAGGACCGTCATTATTGTACTTCAGTGTGTCTTGTCACATTATGGTTTATGACGAAGGAGAAAGGGAAAAAAATTTTTTGGGAAGAAACTAATCAAATTTCAAGCATATCCAAAAGTTCAATTACTGTGGGGGTTTTCTGACTATAACTATAAGGCGATACTTTTTTTTCCCAGACTCAGACCCCTGATCCTTATAATATGACTAATAAAATAGTAAGAAAATATATAGTAACACAATCTGAAATTTGGGTAAAATTTTGGTGCCATATACAAAGGTGCGCCTTATAGTCAGAAAAAGAAGGTAATCTTTACCGGGTACTTTTTTTTTTAGCTGGTTTCTTGTATTTGTTATTTCAAACTTTGTGTTGGGTTTGACTAATGGTGTTACTTGTTTATTACTGGATGAAATTGTTGGAGAATTGCAAATGATAATGGAAGAGGGGATTGAAGCAAAAATCTATTTGATCCGTCTTTGTAATTCGTAGTCACGTGTGTCCAAATTAGCTATGTCTCATTACAATTATACTGAAATTGCACGTGTGCAGACAAAAAGTAACTTATGTCAAGGTTAGCTATATTGTTTTTTTAATTGAAAAAAAACAGAAAACAAAGAAAATATAATATCTCAGGTTATAGATCTACAATATTAATAAGTCTTTTTTATCACTCTCTTATTTGACATAGCTTAACTGTCAAGGCTCATTATTATTATTATTATTATTAGGAATCCCCTCTTATGGATGGAGAATCCTATTGCCTTTGTACAAATTCTACTTTTTTTCTTCTTTTTTTCTTCTTTATATTATATTATTATTATTATTATTGTTATTATTATTATCATTATTACTATTATTACTATTATTATTATGATTTGTTACTTAGTATTACATTGCTACAAGCATTAGCTCCCATTTCTTGCTTTGTATTTTAAAATAATAGTTTTAATAACACTGTTTTTCATTGTTTGTTTCACAGACTGAGAGCATCGTATCATGCTGTGCATGCAGATATTTTCTAGGCCGGTAGTCACTCCACCTGCAGCCACCTTTCAGCCCGCTCGGCTGCAACATATCCCTTTTTCAATCTGTCTATTATCTGTACCATATTTTACAGACTGTAAGGCGCATCTTATTATAAAGCGCACCTGTAGTGATATCATTAATAGGTGTGTAGCCATAGTTGCAACAACTATTGAATAACTAGCTGACCTCATTCTTCCTGCTCTATCACTTACGTGCACACGTGCACAGCGCATGCTACACTCTCCATTGGTCAGTCTGGCACCAAAACAACGCTATCCCTCCCGTCCCGCTCTGTCTACCTCTAGCCTACTCTCACTCTCCTACTAGACACGCTATCAGCAGCAAGCCTTTGTCTCTGTGTTCCATGCTTATCCTGTATACTGTGTAGTGTTAATAAATGTGCTTATATACATGATCCTTGTAGTCAGTTGTGTTTCCTCTGGATGTAATGCACGCGTCAGTGAACCCACAATAACAACAACAACAACAGTCAACTCATTATTTATAGCACCCCTCAAATTTTACACAAAATTCAAATTATGTTATCATATTTTCTTACTATATATATTATCAGCCATATTGTAAGACGCAGGGGTCTCAGTCTAGGGGAGAAAAAAGTATCGCCATATAGTCCGAAAAATATGGTACTCATTTGAAACTAGACCTTTTTTTTTTTCTTTATGAAAAATACGGTACTCATTTGAAACTAGACCATTTTGGGGGGTAAAGGTCAATATGTGCCACCCCCCTACATTTCTCGGTTAATTCCATTTTTCCGTTTTTGCCTTTCTTACCAAACATAAAGCTGTATTTTATTAACCTTTTCAGCTAATTATCTTTTTGGAATAATAACCCTAACCCTATCCCTAACCCTAACCCCCCCCCCCCCCCCCCCCCCCCCTCTATAAGACGGAGAAACGCAATGAACCACGACTGTGACAAATGTGCGGTGTACTGCAGTACATGGGGGGGGGGGGGGGGGGGGGTGTTTAGGTTTAGGGTTAGGGTTAGGGTTATCATTCCAAAAAGATAATTAGCTGAAAATGTTCATAAAATACAGCTTCATGTTTGGTAAGAAAGGCAAAAACGGAAAAAAAAAAAAAGAGTAATTATGGAATTAACCGAGAAATGCAGGGGGGGGGGGGGGGCACATCTTTACCTTTGCCTTTTTTTTGTTGATAGTTTATCCCTGTGGGTTTTTTTCTCCTCACCTTGGAGATCTCTGACCAGTACGATGGTTCTGGCCCACTTCTCACAGATGGTGTCATAGATGCAGTCGGCTGTCATGTCCGACAGACACACATCGTACAGGCCCACCACCGCGTGCAGCAGCTGCTGGTTGGAGATCTGAAGCATAATTTTGTATGATTCAACACACGCACACAAACACACACACAAATGGACAGACACACACAAAGTCAGACACAAACAAGCACACACACACACACACACACACACACACACACACACACACACACACACACACGC
>JAGGCT020001067.1:0-7500 GCA_017654935.2 Phymorhynchus buccinoides | reverse complement strand
GACAAAAACAGGGACAAATTAAAAAGAAAAAAGTGCTTCTTCATTCGTACAGATAATTAGGCTCTATTATTTCCATCAAGTTTTATTAATAAATCCTTTTATCTGCTAGTTTAGTGTTTACTAGGTCTGCTATAATAAGAGCATGCCGCGCTGAGCTAAGTGAGAAATAATCGTTTCCGGGATCGTTCGCAAACAAAAGCTATAGGTAACGTTTTCGTTACTGTTACAAAGTTGATGCAATGAGTGACCAATCGTAGAAGTCCACTTATCCCCCTGACCACGAGTCTACTACATTGGGAAAAGGTCAAAGTTTCGGTTATTCAATCATTCATAGATCGTAGCCACCGAGGTCACTGCCACCAGAGTGGAGACCACCGGGTCCAAAGTCCAAAGTTTCCTGGCCCACATTATCTAGATCAAGGATCCGCCCCCCTCATTATTTATGCATGCTTTCCACAGTTTGCCGCCACGGCTGGCAGACACACCTACCGTCAATGAGGTTCCCAGCCAATGAAAAGCAAGGTCAGCGCGGGCCACAACCAATCGTGATGCCGGTTGCATAGCACCGCTACCCAAACAAACCCCTTTTGGTCACGAGCTACTCGCGTGGCTCTCACGAGGTCACAAACTTGTGACCTAGAAGCATTCAGAGTAGGGTGGGGTGGAGAAACATGAAAACTCCCACGTAACCTACATAATATATAACTGCAAGGCAAAGTCGCCGCGCGGGTATCGAGATAATGACAGTGCTGTCTCTCTCTCAAGACAGAGAGAGAGAGAGAGACAGAGAGAGAGACCGAGAGCTCGTTCTGTTGGACCAAAACACACTACAGATTAATCTTGTGAATACTGACTTTCAAAATAGAAAGCACTTGCAGCACCGGTTCTTCTTAGTGCTGGAGTCAAAGGGATTAGTTGGCCTCTGGAGACTGAATACCCCCAAAGCCACGCGGCCAGCTGCCCTCAAGCCCTTTTGGTTGAGACTGAGTGGGGATGTACTTTGGGCAAGGCATGTCCACTGTAAACAAAATGTTAGCCCATCCTTCAGGAATAGCAGCTACCTCCTCGACTGGATTTCATAGTTGGGAAACGACAAATATACAGGCATATACATGCATGCAGAAACTATACCAAGGGTCTATATTAACTGTTAGGTGACTTCTTTAAGCCTACTCCTTTATAATTATGTAAGCCTCGTCTAAATTATCAATTTAACTGGAAAAAGTACGACACACATGTATCTAACAACCTATGCTCTGTAAAGTCATGTCTGCAATCTAGATCAACTCCAAAGCACGTGGACTTTTTTTCTCTCTTAACATGATATCTGAATTGTGCACTGACAATAATTACTGATGTCAGAAATATGTCCATACTGTTTTAAGTAATTTCAGACTGCAATAATTACGTGGGGTTTTTCACCACCACTCCAACCTTTAATTTATGTTTCGAATTGCCTTTTTTCATTATCTGATGTGTTGCAGTTTTTGCTTTTTTTATTTTGTTTAGTTTTTTGGGGGGGTTGGAGAGTGTTTGTTACTGCTGCTCGTTTTTTGGTGTTTGTTTTTTTTTTTTGTTGTTTTATTTAGGTGTTGTTTTTAAAATGATGGGCCTCCTTTATTTCCTCTTTTTTAATTTTCCCGTTCCCACTTTTCTTTCTTTTGTTTTAATTATTTCTTACGGCTTTGTGCAAAATACTAAAAATCAGCATTTGCATTGACAGTTTTAGTGTCAGTTACGTGTACGGACACGTTCATACCGCTAAGTTTGTGTAACTGAGTGCATGTGCGAGCGTGTGCATAGTAGTGTGTGAGCATGAATGCACACACACAACTGCAATCTGTTTTGTTTGTTTATTCACAAAGCTATTAACAATCAAGATTCGTCATCGATGTATAATACATTTTTTTCAGTTTGATGCCAAAAGGAGGTGGGTAGCATAGTCTTCTCCACAAAATTTGATCACAATCCGCCCATAACCTTTTACGTTAAAAACATTCATAAACAGACTCCATGAAAAGAAAAGAAAAACATAACCTCCTTGGCGGAGGTTCATTGAATTCCGTCTTGTGCAAGTGAGATCACCAACTCAGCATTCTATGCCGTAATTATGTTGCAGGCCTACTAAGAAAGCACCGGTTCAGCCTGCAAACTGGGAGGTTTCATAATCATACCGTAGAAGGAAATAAGCTAGCTAAGCTCTAAAATAATTATTATAAGAATGCTGAAGGTAAAAAAAACGAAAGGTGAAAGAGTGTTGGGTTGGGGTTTTTTTACAGAAGGGTCGCACAAGTACATCTGTCACACGCCCCATACACGTGGAACAGTGTCATAAGACACTGTACATATTGAACTGGTGCCAGAGAGAGAGAGAGAGAGAGAGAGAGAGAGAGAGAGAGAGAGAGAGAGAGAGAGAGAGAGAGAGAGAGAGAGAGAGAGAGAGAGAGAGAGAGAGAGTTCAGACTTTATTTCACAAGGATAAGAATTTAGGCTAGGCCTAGAGAGAGAGAGAGAGAGAGAGAGAGAGAGAGAGAGAGAGAGAGAGAGAGAGAGAGAGAGAGAGAGAGAGAGAGAGAGAGAGAGAGAGAGAGAGAGAGAGAGAGAGAGAGAGAGAGAGAGAGAGAGAGAGAGAGAGAGAGACAGACAGACAGAGACAGAAAGATAGACTTCAGACCTTAGACTTTACTTTATTTTACAAGGATACGAATTTAGGCTAGGCCTATGAGAGCCGAGAGAGAGAGAGAGAGAGAGGAGAGAGAGAGAGAGAGAGAGAGAGAGAGAGACAGAGAGAGAGAGAGAGAGACGAGAGAGAGAGAGAGAGAGAGAGAGAGAGAGAGTCAGACTTTCCACTTCAGACTTTTGACTTCAGATACTTTATTTCACAAAGATAAGAATTTAGGCTAGGCCTATGAGAGAGAGAGAGAGAGAGAGAGAGAGAGAGAGAGAGAGAGAGAGAGAGAGAGAGAGAGAGAGAGAGAGAGAGAGAGAGAGAGAGAGAGAGAGAGAGAGTTCAGACTTTAGACTTCAGATACTTTATTTCACAAAGATAAGAATTTAGGCTAGGTCTATGAGAGAGAGAGAGAGAGAGAGAGAGAGAGAGAGAGAGAGAGAGAGAGAGAGAGAGAGAGAGATCGAGAGAGAGAGAGAGAGAGAGAGAGAGAGAGAGAGAGAGAGAGAGAGAGAGAGAGAGAGAGCGAACGAAATTTTATTTATACAGGGTAATGAGATAAGTATACATACTTTTTTACACCCAGCCCTGTGAAGAAAGAGAGAGAGAGCAATGAAAATCACACGAGATAAGTATACATACTTTTTTACACCCAGCCCTGTGGAGAAAGGGAGAGAGCAATAAACAACTAATCAGACGACAAAGGAAGAGAATACGTAGCAATAATGACATTTTTAAAACAAGTTTTTTCTAGCAAAAAGAAACTGAAACAAAACAAGAGATCAAGAGACAGATATATATTTAAAATTCTGAACTGAGAAAAAAAAGATTCCTAACAAATTTGAAACGGTCATCTCAAAACAGACAGAGAAACTGAAAAGCAAGTGAATCACGAAACTCTTCTTCTTCTTCCTTATTACCAGAAAGCCGGCTTATCATTAATAATAATAATAATAATAGATTAGTGTCTTTGACTGGACAGGGGCCTTCAGGCGTAAGTTCCGTGCGGAAAACCCTAAATAAGTGGAAGTAAGAAGGATAAAAGTTTACGCATATAGGGGAAATTCGGACACATGCGCAAATATTTGCCCTTCTTTGTTTCACTTATTTATGGATTGCGCACGGGTTTCCGCATGGAATATCCGCTTATGTGTGTACACGGCCTAAAAATATTAAAATTTACGTTACAAACAGCGTCCACTGCTCTAGACTTGTTAAAGCTATTTACGCTGCTTGGTCCATTAGAAGAAGCTCAGCAGAAGCTCAGGTGGATGGTGTTGTTGACGAAAATGGTGTTTTACGTTCCTCTTGGTCTGAATCAGACACATATGGGACATTTGTAAATACAAATATGGTGGGAACAATACTGGAGGCAATGCCCGGAGGCAGTACGAAACCAGTAAAGTCCCGATTTTTTTAATTAATACAGATAGGTGTAGCGGTAACCACGCCTCGGTTAAACCTCATCGGCTATGGCACCGCCACAAGTATGCGGTCAAGGGATGGTGTTGTTATTGTTGTTTTTAGTCCCCGAGCCAAAGGTTCGGGGAACTATTGTTTCTGTCTGGTCCGTCCGTGCCTCCGTCCGTCCGTCCGTCCGGCTATTCGTCCGTTTTTCTCAAAAACTATTCAGTCTATCATCATCAAATTTGGTATACTAGTTTGCTAAGATGCAAGCTATCCACTGATGTATTTAGTTTTACATTAAGGTCAAGGTCGCGCCAGGTACGGGGTTCAAACCCCAAAACACATAATCGCTAATATCTCGCGAAGTTTTGCATGTATTTCAATGCAGTTTTTTTCACAACATTTCTTGATGAATGGTCTATAACACAGTTGTCATGAATTTTTCTGTGCGCTCGTGTGCGCATGATCGCGCGCGCTCAAATCACGGGTCCGAACCCCAAGGCTATATATAAAAAAAAATTCAGTTACGTGCTGTTTTGATGCGTTTTTATGTAGTTACGTGCTGTTTTTTATGCGTTTTTATGTATGTGTACAGCCGACACATTCCGATTTCGGAGTAGCTCGGCGATGCTGCGAGGGGACTTTGCAGCCGCTCGGCATTGCACTTGTTGTTATTGTAGGTTGTTGAAGGGTAGGTGGGACATAAACGACAAACAAATCATGCCGAGCATCAAACAGAGAGACAGACAGAGACAGAGAGAGTTCTGTTAGGTCACATATTTACGACATAAACAATGTCAGGTTCTGTATTTTGTACTTTGACACCTGCGTGTTTTCAAAATGCCAAGAAAGAAAGCGTGATCCGTCTGCGCGTGCCAAGATCCTGTCATCTGATTGGTCCGTCATCTGTCATTGAGCTGGAATGTTGTGTTGTGCACGTGAAGTGTTCATGGAGCGAGTCGGCCTGGCACACAGAAATATCATTGGCCTGGCATGGCTCGGTCAAGGTCGTATAGGTGGCGCATGACTGCCTCGACCTTTCCCATAGGCGTTTGAAGTAAATTACTTTTGAAATGAAATTTAGCGATTATGAAAACCTGAACACAAAAGTGAAAATAATTATTAAGTAATTTTGACTTGATGTTAAAACTCGACATAGCAATTAACCGTACTCTTGCTGAGATGGTTAATGAAGGGGGAAAAAAACCACACATTCAGAGGATGAAAAAATCTTTGTTTAGCTTAGTCGTAAATAAGGATAATTTTGATTTGATTTGACTTGACTTGACTTGACACACACACACATACACACACACGCGCGTGTGCATATATTATTCACCACTTACACTAACACGAGGACAAACATTAATAACCCATTGCCATAATAAAGTAAGTTACTCGACTGGGTAACATAGGGCCCTAAGCCCCGTGTGACATATACTTCTTGGTCGTTGATCACTCAATTTCCTGAACGCAGATGCGTCATGTGGCTGTTATGCGCCTAACTAAGAAATGGTTAGGCCCAGCATGTCCGTCTTCAGCTGAAGACAATCTCTGTAGGAGTTTCTAGAACATAGGCAGGACTAGAAAGGACAGTAAGGTAGAAAGATAGCAGATGACAGTAAGAAGAGGGGAAAGGCAGAGTCAAAGAGAGTGACAAGATTAGAGGAAGTTACATGCAAAGAACTTCCTGAAGGTGGGGGAACTGTTTCTATGAAAGACATAATGGTATCCCCACGTGGGAGTTAACATACCACGGCACAAATATTGAAGTGATTGTGTGTGGTAGTTCATGCACAGAGAGAACAGGAAACACGGGAACCGATACGAACGACTGCAATGCCCAACCGCTCCGGAAGAACGGAGTGGGCCAATAAACATTATCATAATTATCCCCGAAGTCGGAGTGTGGCTGCTCACATGGCGGGGTAATAAAAAACGGTCACACACGTAATGTTCTCATCCCTAGCTGGTGCATTAATTTTTGTACCATAGTGTTCAAGTGATTCGGCTGTTGGGATGATCCCTGGAGTCTTTAAGCCAGGGTAAGACAAACAAACAAACAAAAACATTATCATTGAAGAAGAAAACTTGTTCAATGAATGCAAGGTGGTGTTTTACGTCCTCTCGACCCGGGAAGGCACATATGGGACATCAGAAAACTCGTTCAGTTTCAACAGCGTTTTTTTTATTTTATTTTAAAGCGCCTGTGCTGTTGAGAGAGAGAGAGAGAGAGATGAATGAAAGTTAGGTTTTACGTCCACTCGGCTGCAAAACAGCACATATGGGACGAACCATCAACCAACCATCATTCAATGTTCGGAGTAGATCCTGGAGGTACTGCGATACCAGGTCTGATCCGAGATCATATTTAGATGAATGAGAGAGAGAGCACTGCATGATGGTTATTATAGTACAGCAATAAAACTGGAGCACGCACTGCTGGCTCAGTCAGTCCTCCCAGTGTTTACATGATAGCCACGCCCTCCCTGCTCCGCGAAGCAGAGGAAATCAGTATTGCGTCATCGTCAGACGCACATGAAGCTGTAACAAAAAGGGGAATTTATGACTTCTTGCTTTTCCAGGAAGACTGTTTTTATTTAGATTTAGTCTTCAGCCAAAGTGTCCTTGTAATAGGACATAAATCTCAGCTACTTGACTTCTTGCTTTAGTTGCTGGTTGAATTAATACTATGAGTTATTCACAAGAAATTGTATTGCTTGATGAAAAACGGAAGAAGGTGAGATCATCGTCCAATTACAATGAAAAACGGACATTTTGTAATTTTTTATAAACCTAAATGTGGGGCAGTGGGTGGATGCCTCGTGCCTCCATACGGGGGGGGGGGGGGGGGGGGAGCTGGACGAACTCGCCCCCTCCACGAGTCTCTCCCCGTGGGAATACCGGGGGGGGGGGGGGGGGGGGGGGGGGTCTTTCGTAAAAATATTTCACCCACCTTCTGGAAGTCCTGTGCTTGTAACTTCCTCTAATCTGCCACTCTCTTTGACTCTGCCTTTTCTCTTTGTTTTCTATCATCTACTATCTTTCTGAGTTAATGGCCCATTCTCCTGCCTTTTTTTCAAAAAAATCTTCCAAATAATGTTTTTCTCCTTTGAGCTCCTCCGAAATCGGATTGTGCTGGCTGTACGCAGCGAGGAGACCAGTGAAAACTGAAAACCGGACCCATGCGTACCGGAACCATTAGGGCATTATGGCCATATGGCCTGGGAACGAAGAAGAAGAAGAAGTCCTAAATGGAGATTTTGTTTTGCACAGTTAGCACTAGAATGATTTGTAGGTAAAGATGTGGACAGGTTTGGTTTGCACAGTTGTTTGACAATATTGAAACGGGTAACATGCACCCACCCACCCCCCTCTCTCTCTCTCTCTCTCTCTCTCTCTCTCTCTCTCTCTCTCTCTTCACA
>JAGGCT020001066.1:0-25000 GCA_017654935.2 Phymorhynchus buccinoides | reverse complement strand
TCAGTGCGGGTCCTGCGAACGAAAGTTCATGCGCAGCGACCACCTAGCCAAACACACACGTCGACATCTCACCAAGGGATAGACTGGTGTTTTTATGGACATTTTGACATCGCATGCATCCAGACCATTTTGACATCACATACATCTAGAATTTAGCCAAAGGATGGATTAGCCTTTTTATGTCTTTACCACAGACCATAAAAGTGATATTCATAAATCTCAACCAGTGTGAGATTTAACTAACTTCAGGTGATGTGAATAATATTACAAGACTAGTTTGAATGTGCACAAAGTTCAAGCATGACTGCTTAGTGTCAGTGATTTTTGCTGTTAGCAACTTTTTATAAGCACAACTTTTTGGTCTGATTTTGTAAGTTGGTGTGTGTGTATGTACAAAACTAAAGGTGATTGGAGTACGAAACTTTGAACAACACTTCAACAGTGTTGGTTTATTTATTGTTGTACAAGAAGTACAAGCTGTGTTATATTTGTGATTCCCATGTAACAGATTTTCCCTTTGTACAAAAAACACAGGAAAAAAAGGTATAATATATTGTCAAACAACTGTGGGGCAACAAAGCCTTCACTGCAAAGAAATTTCAGCAAATGTTCCAGATTATGTAAATAGTCTGGGTTAGCCTTACTTCGTACACTTTATTTCAATTAAGACCATTTTTCAGTTGCACTTGCAGTCTTCTTTATAATTTCACTTTTTAAAAAGAAATGACAGCATCAATCTTTCCACCTACTGTAAGAAAATCATAAAATTATTTCCTTTTAGAACATTCTGAGCTATTTTTTTTTTAAAATGACACACACAAATACATTTACAGCCTAGAAATTCTGTTCTGAGTGATTCTAACATTTTGTATTGATCTGTCAGTGAGTTGTGATAAATGAATATACAATTTAGAGTTTGGATACATTTTGAAGTAACTTGTAAGGAAAATCTTTGGAGAACTGAGCAAAAATTTTTATCTAAGAAGGCCTCCTTCCACTTTGTAATCTGCAATATATGTATTCTCTCATGATTGCCATTACACTGTCATTAATCCGTTAGCTATCTTACATACATCTAACTCAGTAACTCAACTGACATTGCCACTAATAAAAATTAAAAATTCTGTGATGGCAGAAAGGAGTTGCGGAAGAACTGTGTGCATGAAAATGTTTTGAGCATTGATTGGCCTGAGCATGTGTATGTTATATTGTTGTAAAAGAATGTGAAAAAGTTGACTTGAGTGTGTGTATGTTTTTGAGAGTGAATGAAAAAAGTGAAAAAGAAAACCCAGTAGTCTTTCAGTTTGCTTAGTAGTTTGCTGGTAGTGTGATTTGTAGACAGATTCTCAGGAAATGTGTTAGGGTGGAGTTTTGAGCCGGACTGCAAGTGATAAAGAATGGATGAGTGTATGTCATGTTAGTTTGATGATGATAGCTTTCTCATAATACTTAATGTAACATTTTGTTTTTTGCTTGATCTAGTCCTTCAAAGCTTGTGATTGCAGCATTGTGTGTATATAATTATAACTTTCAGTCTCAATTATTGACTAAACTCTTAATCTGTCCTTTGTTGTCATGATCACTTCTATTAATTTAAATTAATTAGTATTTGTCACCACACCCATTCTTTAAATTAAGCTTTAAAGTTGCAGTAGTTTTCTTATGTACTATAATTTTTACTAATAAAATTCTTATGAATTTGATAGTTGTTTTTACCTGCAGATTTTTTAAAATGGAAAATTATTTATAATGAAAAAAACTTTAACACCCATATTTTTGGCAAATATTCAAATACATTTTTTCGATCAGGTCACATTCTGGAAGAATGACAATGAAAAACCCATCCATAATAAAAACCTAGCTATGCCCCCCAAAAGGGTTTATTATCTAAATCTTTCATCACCCTAATAAAGTAATATGTGATTTTATTTTATTTTTAAATTAACCCTTTCGCTGCCCCACGACGTATATATTATATACGTCCTCTATAGCACTTCAGTACTTGCCACCGACGTATATATACGTCGCCGCTAAGCAGCGATATTGCCGTGTTCAAAAATCGCGCGGCAAGCCGGCGGCGCATGCGCAAGTAGTAGGCGGCACTGAAGGGGTTAATTTCATGAAGATGTCTTTCAATCAAAAAAAAATTTAGCGGAGGAAATACTTTTCCCTATTCATTATCACATTGATCGATTCAAACAATGTCAGTTACTCAGGGTTAGCAATGCAGACACTTGTTTCTTTTATGTTATTAATAGATTGGATTTTTGTGATGAATCAATAGATTTTTTGTGTGGATTGTTTGTGATATTTGATTCTGCTCGTCTGACTAGAATGTTAATCAACACACTTTATTCTTGATGTTGCAAAATGGAACACTTTCAATGACTGTTCACATTGATATTGCAAGGACTAACACTATTTCATATTTTTTTGATATTGTCGTTGGTGCTAAACTTACTGTTTATGATTGTTGCTTCCCTCTTGCTTTTCAATATATTTTTCCATCTCGTGATTCGGCAGCAGAGTTATGATATTTTTTTGTTCATAAAACATTTCTTAGAATGTTCAGTTTGCTACAGTTTCGAGTGAATGGATCCTGTTTGAATTGAATCATTTTGATTTTGTGTTTTTGTATCACGTTTACTAGGGTTTGTTTTTTTCCCCATACATCGTCTGTATTACTAACTAGCAAAAATATAGAAGTAACCCAAGTGAATAAAATGGAAGTGGAGCTTAGAAAAAATGTGAAATGTCTAAATCATTCCTGTTTGAAGGGATGCAAAATTAAGACAAGGTTAAAAGCATGAATGATATGTTATGCAAATTGATAGTTCATGCATGCGAATTAATGTGTGCACAAACTGATGTCAGTTGTCTGAATGCCGCTTCAAAGTGGAGATTGATTGTTTATCTTAAACCCAAGTGGGTTTTTTCTTCTTCGTTAGTTTGTTTTTGTTAATACATGTATCACAATGTGAATATGAAAGATCATTATCGTTGATATAAATTTTTCTTTAATTGTTAATGTCAGTAAATTATTTTGTTTATATTTTGTACAACCACAAAAGGTTATAATTATTGGCACTTTGTTCAAGCGTTATGACAATAAAAACAATTTGACTTTTTAAAAATACTTGGTGTCCGAACTTGTGTGAAAATGCTTGTTTATGGCTTTGATTTTGTTCATTTCATCATTAAATAATTGTCCAAGGCTATACTACAAGCATAGCACTACAGTTTAACAAACAGATCGCAACAGCCACCAGCCTATTTGTATTATGTAGTATTTTGTTGTACTGCATAGCAATAGATGATACAGTGTATTCAGAAATAACTCTTCCTGGCTTATTTGGCGTTGGTAAGAGTGATCTCCCTCGAAGTTCATAAACACTTTTTAACATTTCCTTTCCTTCATATTTTTACTTGCACACACAGACATTACTTGCAGTGTGTGCGTGCGTGCACACATGTGCATGAATGTAGACAAAATTATGCGTTGCACACACAGACGTGTGGTGTGTGTGCACGCGCACACACACACACACCACAAAACACAGCACAAACCTCTTATTCAATCTTCCTCTTATTCAAGTTATTCAAGATTGAGAGAGAGAGAAAGACACACACACAAGCACACATGTATGCACACATGCATGTTCACACACAACACACAGCACAAACCTCTTATTCAATCTTCCTCTTATTCAAGTTATTCAAGATTGAGAGAGAGAGAGAGAAAGACACACACACAAGCACACATGTATGCACATATGCATGTTCACACACAGCACAAACCTCTTATTCAATCTTCCTCTTATTCAAGTTATTCAAGATTGAGAGAGAGAAAATCTTGCAAATCGCTACTTTTCACACGTTTATCACCAGCCGTCTCCATTCTCACTCTGCCTGGGGGGTCTTGTATAAATAGTTCCACCACCTTCTGGAAGTTCTGTGCTTGTGACTTCCTCTAATCTGTCACTCTCTTTGACTCTGCCTTTTCCATTTGTTTGCTGTCATCTACTATCTGGCCGAGTTGTTAAAAATGAAAACACACACACCCCACATCCCTTCTTTGACTACTGTGTGCCTGTCATCAGAGACTGGTGTGTCATTTGCCAGGAACAAAATATGGAAAGGGAAATAACCCGCTATAAACCCCAACATTGTTCATTCCAGTAAGTGTTATTTCCCATTCATCCTTCACCACCTTTATGTCAGAAAGTGTGCCAAAACCGAGTGCACTTGAATATGCATACCCGGGAGGTGCATACATGACTGCATATGTGTAGTTTATACAGTGGAACCTCCATATTAAGACCTTGAAAAAACATCCAATATAAGGGAGTTGTAATAGGGAAGCAATTTAGTCAGTTAGATCAAATGATTTATTCTTCTAAGTTGTGCATCTCTGCTGTTAAAACATGGATGTTTTACAACAAACTGCAACTAAATGCTGAAAAGACAGATGATTCTTGTAGCATCTGACCACACAATTAAAACTCAGGTTCTCCCAGGTTCTGTCGACATTGATGGCACTGAGATCAAGCTGTCAGCATCTGTCCGCAATCTATGTGTTATTTTGGACCAAACCCTCTCTTTCAAACAGCATGTTTCCAATGTTTGCAAGTCTTGCTATCTAGAACTTCGAAGAATTAGTTCAATCCGCCGTTTCCTCTCTCAAGATGCCCTGAAGACTCTAGTATGTGCTTTTGTTCTGTCTCGCCTTGACTACTGTAACTCACTTCTTGCTGGCTGTCCATCAACTCTCATCTCTAAGCTCCAACGGGTCCAGAATAATGCTGCTCGTCTCATTTCTCGCTCCCCTAGGTACGATCATATTACTCCGGTTCTTCGTTCTCTACATTGGCTCCCAGTTCAATCACGTACTGACTACAAAATTCTCCTCCTTGCCTTCAAGTCAGTCACTGAATGATCAAGCTCCCTTATATCTCTCTGATCTCCTTCATCTCTATGTCCCAACTCGCCAACTACGTTCGTCTTCTGATTCTCTTCTCCTTTCCCTTCCCTCCATCCGTTTCAAATCTGCTGGCCAACGTTCTTTTTCCTGTCAAGCACCATCTCTTTGGAATTCTCTGCCTTCTCTCCGACACTCCAACTCAGTCTCCTCATTCAAAACCTCTCTTAAAACCCATCTTTTTCCTGCTGCACCCTAAATATTTGATCAGTTGTCTCTTGTGTGCACGTGAGGGAAGATTGGATAAGAGGTTTGTGCTGTGTTTTGTGGTATGTGTGTGTGTGTTGTGTGTCCACGGTGTGAGCATAATGCATACATGTGTGCTTGTGTGTGTTTTGGTTTTGTGGGTTGTGTGTGCACGCATGTGTGTCTGTGCGCGTGTGTGTTTGTCTGTCTACATGCGTACGTTGTGTGTGAGGGTGTTTCTGTATGTGTTGGTGTATGTGTTGGTGTATGTCAGTCCGTGCGGCTCGGTTGATGTGGCTTATTCATGGGAGATAAACGAGTCGGTGTTGTTAAATGTATGTGTGTGTGTGTGTGTGTGTGTGTGTGTGTGTGTGTGTGTGTGAGTGTGTGTGTGAGAGAGAGAGAGAGTTGCTTTGTATGTATGCGTTGTTGCTGGTTGGTGTCATTCTTGAATGCTGTTTTTGTTGTCTATTTGTTGATGGAAAATTGATTGTAAAGCGCTTTGGGCTCATCTGAGGTAAAGCGCTATATAAATGTACTATTATTATTATTATTATTATTATTATTATTTATACTTACAAAGAAGGGCAATGTCTCAGAGAAGTAGGTCTTAAGTGGGAGGGAGTCTTAACAGGGAGGGTCTTAATAGGGAGGTTCCACTGTAACAGTTATTTTTTCATAACTTAAACATATTAATGGTTTCACACATGAACACACACACACACACACACACACACACGCACGCACATACACACACACACACACACACACACACACACACACACACACACACACACACACACACACACACACACACACACACACACACACACACACACACACACTGACATGCACACACACACAGCCACTGAAAAATTCAGTTATATTATAAATTTTATTTTAAAGCTGGAAGAAAAAGTACAAGCAACATTTCCAATGTTGAGATCCGTGGTCCTAAGTACTGAAACATAATGATACACCAAAGGTCTTGCACACAAACCTTCAGATAGAAACTTTAAGGGGAATGTATGTGTACCAGTCAGTTGTGTCTAACAATGACTTCCAGACAGTAGAGGCAGCTGCCATTCCAGATGGCTGGGCAAGACCAGGGTACATCCCCACTTTCTTGGCAAAGAGGACTTTATTTAAGACAGTTAAAGGGTGGGACCAGGCTCTTTTGCCTGAAAGATTGTCAGTTTCAAATCGGCTCTCAGCGGAACAAAATACGCTTTTGTTGACTATTGTAGGTTAATGAATACAGTTTTCTCACCTTTTTTGACTATTTTGTTAGTCTACAACTCATCTGAAGCGGGAATTGAAATAAAAAAAATTGTTTGAAGCGCTGTGTTCGACAAGGCGACGCTCAAGTGGGAGGCACTTCTGATGTTGTGTTCCTATGACGTCACGTAGCATGTTCTATGACGCAGGACAAACTATGACGAGAAGCCAGCAAATTAGGGGGCCGGCTATTCTACCATACCAATTCCAGCCATTGGCAGAAACAGAAGATGTTGAAAGAAGATGAAGAGTGGCAGTGCGATGACAACATTGGCTGTGTGGGGTCCCTCCTGTTCATTTTTTCCACCCATTTTCGCAGCTGAGCTGCCAAAAGGTGTAGCATGACCCGGGCACTTGTTCTTCGATGCACCCAACTGCAGGGCAAGCTCTAGGCATTTTTAGTTGGACCACAAGAAACCGTTGTTTTCCTTTCGCAACTGCCGTTGCCATCGCCCCGTTAGGGCGCATAGCAAATTTGAAGCGATTCGGTCGAAAAACGGCGGAGTTATAAGGCCCGTTTTGTGTTTCTGGCACACACACACACACACACACGGACACTTGGCTTTTTATTATACTAGCGCAACGCCTAGTACTGGCAAATCCCAGAACCGGTAACGCCTAGTACCGGTACCGCCAAGAACCGGTAATGATGAGTAGCGGTTTCGCCGGGTCCGCAAAATATTATGTTATTAGAGAGAGAGACAGACAGACAGGCAGGCAGAGAGAGACACAGACAGACAGGCAGAGAGAGAGAGACACAGAGACATGAGACAGAGAGAGAGAGACAGACAGACAAAGGCAGAGAGAGACAGACAGACAGAGAGAGAGAGAGAGAAACAGCGATTCTCGCGCTCCCCCCCTCCTCCCCTCCTCTGAGAGAGAGAAACAGCGACACACAGACACATAGAGAGAGAGAGAGGGGGGGAGAGAGAGAGAGGGGGGGGGGGGGGGGGAGAGAGAGAGAAAGAGAGAGAGAGAGAATACGAATACGAATGTTTTTATTGAGGGTAAAGCGGATAAGCTGGGTAGCTTTTTTACCCCATTGCCCTCAAGCAAATAAACAACAATTAATGAAGAAAATGATTAACAGAAATTAAAAAATAAAAAAATAAAAACTGGCAAGACAGAGAGAGAGAGACACTTTGACGTTTTGACACTTTGACTGTTTAATGTCATTAACAAAATGTTCTTATGACATGGGGGAAAGCATCATTTTCACAGTAAAGAACAAAATTTAACTAAACAATATAACTAATAAGTAAAAAGTGAAAAATATGAAAAATAACTTTTCAATACATTTTATGCAAATCCTTACTATTGTAAACATTTTCTCATATTAATTTCAAATTCGCTCTCATTCACTCTTTCTTTACAAATTACTACCCACCGACACCCACACCCACTCACACACATTCACTCACACACACACTCATACACTCACTCACACACACACACACACACACACACACACACACACACACTCACACACACACACACACACACACACACACACACACACACACACACACACACACACACACACACACATCCTTACTCTGGCCATCCAAAGTTACTAACATCTTGAGTAACTACTAGACAATAATTTTTATCCTTCGATCTGTAAGTACTTTATTTTATTTAATTTTCCAAGCTTCTGATATAAATTTAGCAATGGAATTTAAGACAACCTCATCTTCCGATGCAAGCAAAGCAATTAAATCTTTTTCAACAACAATTTTTATCTAAAAAACTGTAGGCTACATCTGTTTCTAATAGTATCAAAAGCTTTACATTCAAAAACAAAATGAACCTCGTTATTAATAGGGCATTTGCCAAGTGAGGGCGACCTTGAGTTTCACCAAGTTGTAGAGAGTTCAATTAGAAAGGTCAACGTAACTCGGGCAGAACGAGTGCGGGCAAATTAGTAGTCTAGTATAGAGAACTGACGAACACTCGTGGCAAATGCCCTATTACAGCATTACACATTGGACAAGGGGCATCAGTGGATGTGCCCGGTTGAATCCACTTTTTCCAAAAGTCCGCAATCGAAAGCGGGCCAAATTACTGCGGTGCCATTTGTTTGTATATAAATGTTTTAACTTGAAAGATACTTTTGAAGGAAAAAAATAATTATATTTCTCACCGTTTTCCAAATCAGAGTGCCAATTTTGTTTGAATTTAAATTATCAATCAATCTTGTTTTAAACTCAGCAATAAAATAACTCCCTTGACCTACACTCTGACACCTCCATACTATCTATGGCGGTACCATAGCCGATGAGGTTTAACAGAGGCGTGGTTACTGCTACACTTATCTGTATTGTTAAAAAATCGGGACTTTACTGGTGTTGCACTGCCTCCGGGCATTGCCTCCAGTATTGTTCCCACCATCTTTGTATCTACAAATGTCCCATATGTGTCTGTTCCAGACCGAGAGGACGTAAAACACCATTTTTTCATTCACACATCCATACTATCCCAAAGCCATTTTCTGTCAAAACCGTTTTAACCCATGATTCATGTCCATGCTCCATTTGAATCAACATGTCATAAGCTTGCCGACATATTCTAGCTTGTGGTAGATTAAGTAATTTCAACCAATACTTTACACATTTTGAAAAGGTTTTAACTTGTGTACAAAGGATATCTCCCCCGTTTCACCATATATTAATTTATTTGAAGCGTGTATTGGCACATTAAGAAAACGCTTTATGGAATAAGTGTGTATTCTTTCCATTTGTTTATTATTATTTATTCCCCAGATTTCTGCGCCATATGAACGAACTTGACGAAATTTAGGTCTTAACGTCCTCTCGACCTGGGAAGGGACATATGGGACATTTGTATTTTCTGCGCCGTATGTAAGAAGTGGCTCAATTTGTGCATCAAACATCTTAAAGAAGACTTTGTAGTCATTGCAATTCAGTTTCCTAAGGGTCTTGAGTATTTCTATAACACATTCAGTCTTACCTTTGCGACAAATTTCATTCCAAGATAAATTAGGACTTAATCTAGTTGTAAATAACAGTCCGAGATATTTGTATGAATTTACAACTTTTACTTCAGTATCCCCATAAAACCATTTTTCCCAAACAGACAAATGACCCCCCATACGAAAAACCATGACATTTGTTTTTGGAAGGTTAACTGTATACCTAAGGCCCAAACGATTCGCTTCTTCTCTGAGGACATTTAATTGGTTTTGCAATCCAGAAATTGTATCAGACAAAAGAATGACATCGTCCGCGAAAAGCAATAAAAAGATTTCAACTGCATTAGAAATTATTTTAATACCATGCTTACCTTTTTGTGCTAAATCATTAATAAATAAGGAAAACATAGTCGGGCTCAATAAACAACCTTGCTTAGCGCCACGTGGGCAAGGAAAACAATCAGTATAAGCATTATTGTTGTGTACACAAGCCAAAACAGTTTCATACACACCATGAATTGCTTTATAAAGTTTACCATTCACTCCCGATTTTTGTAAGACGTTCCACAACAAGCGACAGAGAGAGAGAGAGAGAGAGAGAGAGAGAGAGAGAGAGAGAGAGAGAGAGAGAGAGAGAGAGAGAGAGAGAGAGAGAGAGAGAGAGAGAGAGAGAGAGAGAGAGATATCAAAGTAGTGGTAAATGAAAGGCCGGAGCTCTGCCGGTCGGGGTTCGACCCCAGGGGCCGCTACGGTAGCCGGATTGGTCTTGCCTAGATACTGCGAAAGCTCTGTGGTCCTCCTCTGCATGCAACATGGGCGACCTACTGTCACACATGTCCCCTACTCCTTTGCCTGCATCATCATGATGTGGGGCCCAAGTAACTTGTGACGGTCGTGCATGACAAACTCTGCATGCATCATGCGGGGCTCGGATGTCTCCAGCCGTTGACCGGGGCATTAAACGGTCGTGTATGACTCCACCCCCCACCCCCTTTTTTAAATCTCATAAGCATCATCTGCACAGCAAATGGTGTGTCTACAAAAACTTAAATAATCCCTAACTGTTTTGGGATCTATCTTCTCCCCATAGTATCTCATCAGTTCACTTCCTACAGTATCCTTGATGAACTTATTTTCTTTCCTTTTCGTACTACCCCCTAAAGTGCAGTGATGAAGTTGGCTGCCTATGGCGAAGAAGAAGAAGAAGAGAGAGAGAGCAGTTTTGTTTATTTTGTTCAAACAAGGCCAACGCCCACTTTTCTAATAATGGGATGTAACCGCTAATAACCTATCTTTACGTCTATTTTTCTGAGTGACTTACCTTACACTACACGCAGGCGTATTCCTAACTCCGCAGTTCAAGACAACGCATTCTTAAAAATTAATTCCTTTCAAAACTGTCGTTACGAATACAATGCAATTTTTTTGTAAAAATAAATGAGTTGAAGTAGATACTTGTTGTATTTTTTTGCTTTTCTATTTTGCTCCCGATTTCAGAGGATGCATAGTCACGTGACTCCAGCATGGCGGATGTTATGCGACAGTAAATAAGGGAAGAGGTGTTGCCGGTGTTTCTACAGTGCATCGGCTGCTTAACATGTTTTGGGATTACTAGATTCACCGCCAATAATCAAAATGTTCTTGACCAGAGCGTTGGAGAAGATACTGGGGGATAAGGAGATAAAGAAGGCTTACCATTCGCAACTGAAAAAAGCTTGTGAGGTGGCACTAGGTAATGTTGATGATGATTGCAAATTTACTATATTATATATTTAGTAATTGAATCATTCATTGCCAAATGTTGACATCACAAAACACAAAACCATGGGGAGAAGCTTATTCCTTACAAACTTTCTAAATAAACACCATTCTACTTTACATGTGTGAGACAAATCAGCCTGTCACAATTAGTTTATATTTGGAGAATGTACATTATCATATCAAAATAATGAGATGAGGGCCTAAGCCCTTTATGAAATGGAACAGACCCCCCCTTTTTTCAGTCATTTTTGTCCTGAGGGTGCCAGAATGATCAATTAAATGATCGTGGGCCCCAAAGAGAAGAAGATGATTATGTCTCAGTTGTCTGTGCATCTGCATCGTGGTATGTCAGCAGTATGAGTAACCAATTCTGGCATATATTTTTATTTATGAAGAAAACTTTTACAGTGCTTAATCTTAAAGCTCTATGCCGATGGAAGACATTGGTGAGAGCATAAAAATATACTACTCAACAAAAGTTAAGTACCACTTTTTCACAAGCGCATGAAAGTGAGATGGCTTATAGTAAGTTACTAGTTAATCAAATCATCTCAAATTTTGCATTTATATATAATTACATAATTCTGTAACGTGTGTACTTAAATCTGAAATTTCATTGTATTCACGTTATTACTTTAGATACAGTGGCTCAAAAAACAACGCCACTCCCAAATTTTAAAGTCACAATTTTAAGTATAGTACTCAAAACAAAATTGGGTGTGTCCACTGTTTTGGGCAAGGCAAACAATTTATATGTTTCATGAACCCCCCTAATGATTTGGGTCAGTCATTTTGGTTTTGCGGTCTTGTGAAACTGAAAAAGAGTTGTATTTTGTAAGCTAAACTTTTGTTGATCTCTGTATGCATTTCATAATTAACCATGAAGATGAGCACAGTGTTACAACCAAATGTGTTGTGTTTAACATGCACCTATATTTTCTTCTGTAGACATCTCAAGGCTTGTGTACTGAGCAATGAAAGATAAGGACCATTTTATAAAATCATGGACTTTTAAGCTGCATTCAAAACATTGTCTATTGCCAGTATTGGGCCATTTGGGGACACACGATGAAAAAGGCCCTCGTCACATTAAAGGTTAATACATAAACAATGTTACACTTACAGCATTCACCAACTCACCAACTGTTCATAATAAACAGTATGCTGAATGCATTTCAAAATCAAAAGTCCATGATTTTGCTAAATGATCCCTATATTTCATTGCTCAGTACACATGCCTTGGGATGTCTACAGAAGCAAACGTAAGTTCATGTGTTATCCTAAATGCTAATTTTTATGCTTAACCCTTTCAACGCCAGGCATTTTTCTGCCAAAATTTACCATTAAACTTATCCGAGTAGAGAAGATTTTATCTGCAATATTCGGTGTTCCTCTCTGACATGCGTGATATAGGGCCTATCCTTACTTCCCAAAATTAAGAACATAAGTACATTGGTTAGCAAACCCTCATTTGATGCCTTTTACTAGTTTTAGTGACATGGGTGTTAAATCATTGTGGTGCTAACAGGCGACAGTGGCGATGAAAGTGTTAATTATGATACGCATACAGAGATCAGATCAATAGTTAAGTACCTTCTTTACAATGTTTTATGTGCTTGTGAAAAAGTGTTACTTAACTTTTGTTGAGTAGTAAGTAGTGTGTAATAAAAAATTATGAATTTGACTAGTAACTCACTAACTGACTCAAGAGTTAAAATGTCTAAAATGTCCTTGGAATCATATTATTAAACGCCAACTGTCACTGTAGTGTCACAGTGTGTGTGGAACACAGAACGGGCCTTATAATTCCGCCGTTTTTCGACCGAATCGCTTCAAATTTGCTATGAGCCCTAACGTGGATATGGCAACGGCAACCGAGGCGGCCGTGTCATTTGCGCGGTTTGGCAAATGCGCGAAAGGCGTATCCACCAGCCTCTCAGCGCCCGTATCTCTGGTATTTCTGGACGGATTGCCTTCAAATTCGGAAGGTAGATGACCGGGGACAGTGACTATCCGTGTGCCAAACTGGAAGCGAATCGATTTATAAACGCTTCACCTTTTCACAAACCGCGGCGAACGAGACCCTACATTGACTCGAAATTTCGAACGTGCATGACCAGGGATAGTGACTATCTTGGTGCAAAATTTCAACAGCATCCATTCATAAACGCGCGCGATAGGAGCCAATTTACATTTGTGCGCACCTAAAACGGACGCTAATTTCAATCAACACTTTACACGCAAACCACTCGCTGCTGCCTACGAGTGGTCAACAAGACGGTTGAAGAGCGGATATTACTTTACTGACGTACCAATATCCCGCTATTCACGGCTATTGTCTTCCACCTAATTGCAGTTCAGTATGAGGTTAACGCATGTGTGTATATGGGGTGGGGGTGGGGAGTAGGGGGGTGGGGGGTGGGGGTGCTGGGGGAATGGTTGGGGTGGGAGGGGGGGTGCAGTTGGGGGTAGAACGGGATGAGAGAAGAAGATGGAAGGAGGGAGAGACACAAAAGTAATAATATAATATTTCGCGGACCCGGCGAAACCGGTACTTGGCGTTACCGGTACTTGGCATTACCGGTACTAGGCGTTGCGCTAGTGAACCATAATATGATAATCTGACTTTCCAACCCAGCTATAGTGAACTATAAAGCCTCACTATTCTAGCTCCTTTTCAATTTCCCTTAACCTCCTATTGTGTTTCAGGACAGTTTGATTTTGTCCTATAAAAAGTATTACTGTTTATATAATTTATAATTATAACTCCTTGGTGCATTACTGCACAAAAGCATAACCAATATTCTCTCGATTTGAACTCTCTCTCTCTCTCTCTCTCTCTCTCTCTCTCTCTCTCTCTCTCTCTCTCTCTCTCTCTCTCTCTCTCTCTGAGTCTCTCTCTGTCTCTCTCTCTCTCTCTCTCTCTCTCTCTCTCTCTCTCTCTCTCTCTCTCTCTCTCTCTCTCTCTCTCTCTCTCTCTCTCTCTCTCTCTTATCTCTGTGTGTGTATGTGTGCAATTTTACTTCAGATTCCCTTTTTTTCCCCTACTAATGTATTAACTATTATGCTATGTAATGTTAATATGTACCTTGAAATTTGGTTTGATTTATCGTTGTGCCATTTTGTTTTATTCTTTTCTTTTCTTTTTCAACGGATTGAAATGGTTCTACCCTATTTTATTTTTAATGTCATGTGTAACATGTGGTGCGATTTTTTTTTTTATACAGACGAACTGAAGAACGATGGCAAAGACCAAAAAAAGTAAGTGTTGTACATTTTTCTGTTTGAATTGTTTTAAGATTTCTTGTTCAATTGTTCCCTGTGTGGGGATACCAGCCACCAGGAGTTCTTTCAGTACAGATAGTTCCCCCACCTTCTGGAAGTGCTGTGCTAGCATCTTCTAACTATCACTTACTATTATTGTTTCCTTCCTCATTTTGTTTTATGTACCCTGTATGTCATAAGAGCTTGTGAAGCTAATAACATTAACCCTTTCACTGCCAGCCATTTTTCAGGAAAATGTTTCCATTAATCTTACCTGGTTAGAGAAGAAAATCTGTCTGTAATATTGGGGATTCCTCTGTGACATATATATTTAACTTTTAAGGTAAGGCCTATCCTTACCTCCCAAAATTAAGAGAACAGGGTCTTTGGATAACAGACCCTGATTTGACGCGTTTTAGTGACATGGGTGTTAAATAATTGTGGTGAAAAAATGCGACGTTGGCGGTGAAAGGGTTAAATGTCATTGTCATTGTTTCCCTTCCACAGAGGCAAAAGGTTGTACCTACTTCAGCATCCATGGTCTTTGTCAGCATTTTACTAGGCTTGGGTGTAGACTTTGGCAGTCAGGTTTGGTTGTGAGTTGATTTCATTTGAATTTGATTTATCACAGGGGCAGGGTGGATTGACAGTGGTACATGTCTGTGTAGACTACCACACCAGTAGTATATAGATTGGTGGCAGATCGATGCCAAGATCTCTGTTGAGACTTGGCCTCTTTTGTCATTTTCCTTCTGAGAGGGCACGGTTCTGTTTTAAGGATTCTCAAATTGGTCATGTTGAGAGAATGGCCACACTCGGTGAGGTGAGGGTAGAAAGCGGAATCCTTTCCGGTTTGGTGTTCTTTGAATCTTTTTTTTTATGAAAGGCTTTTTCTGCTTCCCCAATGTAGCAGGGCTACCAGGGACGCGCATATATATGCGTCTATGACCCTTTAAAAGCCTGAGGGACGCACTAAAATCATGATCAGGGAGTCCCGCGGACGCACTAAAAAAAAGGCAAAGCAAATACTCATTTTGCTACTGCTAATACCAAGTCCCAAGCTGACGGAAGTCATCCTCTCTTTATGCGATTGACGTGGTGTTCGGGCCATTGTGTGCCCGTGAGAGTTCATTAAGTCACTGAAAGCTGAAGTGAACAAAGTTTAGCGTTGTTGCATACGTCAATGAACGTTCCCTAAGTTTTCTTGGCTGGCTCGACTGGGCATCACAGGCATCGCGCACCCGCCTAAGTCTGATGTTATCACTGTGTGTACTGTGTGTGTAACTGTCGAGTGCAACCATCGCAGGCAAACAAAGCCTGCGCGAGTGGCGCGGTATTGTAGGCCTAGCAAATATGTCGCTGCTACAGTGGCTGGGCTGTTGCCCTGCTTCATCTTCTTCCAAGAAACGGAAAAGAGAAGGTGATGATCAATCATCCGCATCAAATGCGTGCAAAGAAGATGAACCAAAGCCTCCAATTAAAAAATAACGATCCGACCACCCGTCCTGGGAGAAAGAGTTCCCCTGGCTCAAGCATAAAGACGGCGAGATGAAGTATCATTTGCATTGACAATGCCATGACGTCTTCCAGTAGGCCTAATGCCTGTGAAAAGAATGCTTTTGTCACTGGGTCAACCAATCTACGGAAAACTTCCCTATGCAGGCACGAAGAAAGCCAAGACCACATCGTCGCTGTGTGTGTGCGTGTGTGTCTTTCATTTAACGTCTATCCACTACACGTGATATTAGACACAAAAAAAAGAAAAAGAGAGAGAGATAGTATGCATAAATGATAAAGGTGAATATGTTCTTGTGTGCTTGCATGTATGTGTATGTGTGCACCGCCAAACATATTTCAGCCAAAAATGTCCATTACATTTACCTGGGTAGAGAACAAAATCCATCTGCAGTATTGGGGATTCTTCTGTGACATATAAAACAAGGCCAATCCTTACTTCCCCAAATCTAAGACAATAGGGTCTTTGGATAATAGACCCCAATTTGATGCCTTTTAGTGCCATAGGTGTTAAACCACTGTGGTGCTAAAATGCGACTTTGGTGGTGAAAGGGTTAAATAATTCAATGTTTATAATCCAATAATGGTTTTGTTGCTTCAATTTGAAGCAATTGAATAAGAACATTTAAAACAATAAATGTGTGTGTGCGTGCGTGTGTGTATGCATGCATGCATGCATGCGCGCATGTGTGTGTGTGTGAATTCAATCATTTAAAAGCTTCAAATGTGTTAATTACTATGCTTGTGACCACTCTTGATAGGGACCCCCTACACCTCCTCTGGGACCCTCTAGAACCTCAGCTAAAGGATCCCTGGGACCCTCTATCTGTGTAGTCCTAACTACAGTCAGAACACTGAATGTGGTAGACTGCTCCGCACAAAAATAGTGATTAAATGCCAGACTGAGAGTCTACTGGTACATTCAAGTAGTATTGAGGTTTATACTAACACAGTAACAGTAACAGTAAAAAAGCATTGCTTGAGAAACTGCACAGAACAACACATGCATGAAAGTGAGCTGCATTTACATTATAATTATTATTTTGTTGTTGTCGTACCCTGGCTAAAAGACTCCAGGGATCATCCCAGCAGCGGAAGCACTTAAACACTATCGTACAAGTGCATCAGCTAGAGATGAGAACATTATGTGTGTGACCGTTTTTGATTACCTCGCCACGTGGGCATCCACACTCCGACTTCGGGGAACAGTATGACTTTAAATTCTCATATATAAATAATATTATTTTTCCACAAAAAGTATCGTTAATAGTAAAATAATACTCGAGACCATTGAAGTGATGTGACCAGTTCTCATCATGTGATGGAATAAATGATTGACTGTTGAGTCACTGAACAACACTTTATTTTAACATCCCAACATTTCATGCCTCTTTCTTTTTGTCTTAATATCAGACCAGTGTTAGAACATAACATTCAAGTGCTCACTTGTTGGGGTGGTTGTTTGTGATGATGATAACAAAATGTTTTAAAGAATGTTCATATCCCAAACCTGTTTATTCTATTTTCGAGTAGTATTCTACTCAATTTCGACCTCTACTACTCTTCAAAATTGAAAATAATGATCTTTAATTCTTGATTGCTACCATATTTTGCTGACTATTGGCGATACTTTTTCCCCAGACTCAGACCCCTGCACCTTATAATGTGACTGATAAAACTAATAGCAAAACCTGAAATTTGGGGGATACAGAAAATACAGAAATACAGAAAAATATGGTACTCATTTTCAGTGAACATTGTTTGATGGTTTAATGAATAAAACTACACATTTAATCATTTTGCACCAAAACTACTCCTTTCAGCTATCCAGACTACTTAAGACTTGCGTAGGGGGTAAGCAGGTCTGATATTATCCATTGCAGAGATCAGTCGACAGAATCATCGGCTCTGCCCCAGCCGAAGCGGGCGGGGGTAGTGGAGGCAGACAAATACTTCCTGCCCTTTGAGCTGGCCTGCCAATCCAAGAGTCCGCGGATAGTCAACACTGCATTGGACTGTCTGCAGGTAGGTCTGTGTTTGTGTGTGTGTGCCTCTGTGGATTTGTGTGTGTGTGTGTATGTAACATGTGTCGTCTGTCTGTGTGTGTGTGTCTAGTCTCTGTCAAGTCAAAGTCAAGTCAAAAGTCAAAAATACTTTATTGTCTCGTTCAATATAAAAAATAAAAAAACACTGATAAAATAGTGATGTTTCGGTTTATTTTTTCAACCTTCGACGGGCAAAGCCCGATATTATCTCGTTAGGAGAAATTACAGTGTGGTCTCGTACAAGCACAATGCAAGCAAGAAAAACACATTTGCATGCATTAGAAATGGAAACAAAACTAAGGGAAAATGGACAACAAATCATGCTTGGCAAGAAGTTGGACATATTTCGATGCAAGCGACTATCAAAACATTAAGAACTGCCTTTAATGTTTTGATTGTGTGTGTATGTGTGTGTGTTTTGTATGTTTTGTCACAGCATTCGTTTATGTGGTTGAGTGTGTGTCTGTCTGTCTTCAGTGCACGATAAGCTCACTGACTAGTACTAGATGCCTAGGGTCTCCTGTCCATTGTAATGATGAAATCATCCAATGTGTTGCATTCATAACATCACCTCATCATGCACCGAGTGATGACAACAGATTCCCAGTGATTACTGCACACTGTAGTGTAAAGAGTTCAGACTTCAGTTGGAGTCTTATAATATAATATTATATAAATATACTTATTATATAACTATAATAATGTTATAATATACTTATGTGCTGACCACTTTTAATCATTGGTTAACACTAGCCTGAGTTTTTAGCCAATAGTAAGTTTTGTATGGCAGCTATCGAAAATCATGGTATGGCGTACTGCCTAGTCTATTGCGAATGACTTTCAGACTAGGAGGTATATTTACGAGAGAGAGAGAGAGAACAATGAACAATGTTTTAATGAACCGGGTCAACTGCCCATATGGAACAGTGGGAAAGGGGGGGGGGGGGGGGGGGGGGTGATTAATTCAAACAAGAGAAAGGGGGAAATGTCCATCACATAAGAAATGAAGCAAGTATTAAACATCCTCATCCATAATTACACCAAACCTTGCCTATCTGCGCAGATCATAAAAAGAGAGAGAGAGAGAGAAGGATGCATTTTCATATTTCATGGGAGAGAGAAAAAAAGATAATTAAAAAATTATTAGTGTCACAGAAACTATTAATAATTCATTCATGAGAGGTTACCCAACACAGTCGTTTAAAAAAATTGTCACGGCTGCTGTCCCAGTCCCTGTTAAAGTGTGCCAGCTTCTAGTTCTACCCCCTCAGGGCCTGTAATTACCTGGTATTTTGAAAGTTTTTTGTGCGAAGACTGTGTACTGACTGTTCGCGTCTGACTGGTTCACTTTTCTGTCTGTTTGTCGGAGGCTGGGTCGTGTACAGTGGAACCTCCCTTTTAAGACCTCTGCTCTCTTTTCTATTCACATATGACTTGTACCAAAGATTCAGGCTATAGTATGTAAGGGTCTTGGTTTATACATCACTACATCACATGGGCAAATGCATTCACATGCAATGGTACATGTTAAAATGCACCAATATGTAGATATGACATGTGCTTGGGGGTAAATTGCATATCATGTAGAATTTATGTTGTGTCCTTCCATAAATTCAGGTCATGTACATGAAAATGTACAAGTAATTGCATGCCCATTTGATGGAGTTTTATTCAGACTTGTTAGGCCTAAGTTGCTATGGTAAATTATGCAAAAGCACATGTATGCATTGACGCATTGAGCACTTATGTGTTTTCTCTCTCACCTCCACACACATATGTACATGCACACGCAAACACACACACACACAAACACACACACACACACACAAGCATCGGGCACTTATGTGTTCTCTCTCTCTCTCTCTCTCTCTCTCTCTCTCTCTCTCTCTCTCTCTCTCTCTCTCTCTCTCTCTCTCTCTCTCTCTCTCTCTCTCTCTCTCTCTCTCTCTCTCTCTCTCTCTCTCTCTCTCTCTCTCACACACACACACACACACACACACACACACACACACACACATGCACATATATATATATATGCATCACCCACCATCGTGCGTGCATGCTGCATGCACACACACATATGCGCATAGGCACTTGTGTATGCACGCTCGCACACACTCACACACACAGTGACACCCACACACAATGACACCCACACACCCACGGTGACACACACACAGTGACAGACACACACACTTCACTCCAACACTAGTATTTTTAGATACATTCTTTCCTCGGTTTACAACCACATACATGTTGTACAGCTAGCCCTGTGTGGGCCGCAGCTTGTTCATAGTAATCACTATCTATACCTATATAATAAAATTCATTGTGCTTCTGTGTGTGTGTTGGTTTGTTCGCCATGTAACTTATGAACCGGCAGACAGAATCACTTCAAATTTTGTATTTGGGTGCACGTTGCACACAGATGGTCCCACATAAATTTTGAACCTCCGGTGCTTATCTTCACCAAGGAAGACTCATTTTTCTGTAAGATTGTTTATGGAGTACATGTAGTAAAGGTAGTAAGTAACTCACTGGCTGCACTAGCTGGTAGCACAAGTTTACTTCCCTTGGACTATACATCTGACTGAATGAGAGAGGGTGTGTGTGTGTGTGTGTGTGAGAGAGAGAGAGAGAGAGAGTGTGTGAGTTTGTGTGTGTGCGTGTGCGTGTGTGTGTGTGTGTGTGTGTGCAGGCGAAGCATAGCGAACGGGTTTGCTGGTACAATTATAATCCCCTTTCATTTTTCACTGTCTGTAACCACTCAAACACAAATCTCTTGGGAAATTCATTATCAGTCTGGGTAGTTGAATAAACATGAAATCCACTCATCTCCCTGTCACTTTCTCTGTTTTCCTGTTTCTTCTTTTCTTTTATTATGTGTTTTGTTTCAAATAAAATGTATACTAACTTTGTTCACTTAGCTGCATTCGTAACATCCATGTCTGTGTTAGTGTCTGTATTGAATGTTTGACACAAGCTTTTTATTCTATTTTATAGAGTATAGAGCACTGTTCTAATGATACAGTATCAATAGCATTACATGCGTCTGCGTCTGTATGTAGAGCCACATTCTCTTTCTGTATAATGTATTAAATGTGGAAACAGCTGTCAAGGTGCACATTAGTGTGAGATGAATTAAACGTCTGTTACTGTACACATCTGTCAGTATCACTGTCATTGACTAACACACACACACACACACACACACACACACACACACACACACACACACACACACACACACACACACACACACACACAGGAGAGAGAGAGGTGGGTGGGGTTGGGGGTAGACACTTAAGGATCATATTATATTGAGTGTCTAATCAATGAAAATTAATATTGAGAGAAAATATTTTAATGTTTAAAAATGATGACTTGTCTATAGCAGAGGGGTCATGTGTCTTTTTACTCATATAATATCACACATTTGTTGAGGCAGATGTAAAATGTATGAACTGAAACTAAAGCAGAAAGTAGGTAAGATTGTTGTTTTTGTCTGCATTGTTTGTGTAAACAAAAAGAAGACATCATTCCATTGTGACAACATCAGACAAGATGGATTCAAGTCTGAAACCAGTGGAGGGGTAATGTTTTTAACTTTGTCTGTGTGTCTGTCTCTTGCTTAATTTGAAAACCACTGGATGGATTGCACCAAAAGTTTACATATAGTTTGGTACTGAAGTGAACAATGCTTAACTTAGGATGCTGATTTCACTTCCAGGGGGCAATCAAACCAGTAGGGGCTTAGTGCATTAGCGTATATTCTTAGTTGGGGGTAGTGAGAGAGAGAGGGAGATGAGTACTGATTTCACTGCCAGGGGGCAATCAAACCAGATGGGGCTTAGCACATGATATTCTTAGTTGGGGGTAGTGAGAGAGAGACTCAAAGCCCATAGTTGGGGGTAGTGAGAGAGAGAGGGAGATTGAGTCCCTCCCTCTCTCTCTCACTACCCTCAACTAAGAATATCACGCGCTTAGCCCCTAATGGTTAGACTGCCCCCTGGCGGTGAAATGTGTGTCCTAAGCTGCTCATTGAAAGTGTAAGTGTGAGCTCAATTGATAATGTCATTTATTAGTTCTGAAATTGTTGTGGAGTGAAGACAATCGGCTAACTCACTAGGAATGTGTGTTGCGTTATGTGCAGAAACTGATTGCCTATGGGCATCTAACAGGCAGCGCCCCTGACCACACTACCCAGGGGAAGCGACTCATCGACAGGATCGTGGACACGATATGTGGCTGTTTCACCGGTCCTCAGACAGACGAGGGAGTTCAGCTACAGATCATAAAGGTAGGGGATATATCACTGTGGATGTGATGATTACCTCTTTTCTGTCTGTATGTCTGTCTCCCTTTATATCTTTCTCTCCTTCTCTCTCTTTCTCTTTGTCTCTCTCTCTTTCTCTTCTCCCCACTACCCAGTTCCATGTTATGCTGTCATACAGCATCAGATAAAACTTGATCTTTTGAAAAGAGCAGTTTCACAGTAGTTTGACAGTGTTTGTTTTGGGCACAGTCAGCTTTGACTTGAAGTTCCCATTTAGTTGAATAGGGATCAATAGAATATTTGAATATTAGAATGTATATTTTTGTATTGCTTCATAAACAGCTTTGTATAAAACAATGTGTACATTTTATTAAATTAACTATGGCTTTTGCTTTCTTTTTTGGTTATTTGTTTTATAATTCCAAAGAAAAACTTCAGCACTGCTGCTAGTGCTATGATATTTGCATGTATATACATACCGGTATCATTAAAATGGATTAATTCTTTGTTTCCATTTCCTGTTGTATGTTTCTATAATTCTAATGTAAATTTTTTGTTGCACATAATGTTCGTGTCTGATGCTCAAAGCTCTCATCCCATAACTAAAACATAATAATTTTTCTTCTGATGCACAGATGCTCTTCTTTTTTTTTAAATGTTCAAAAATGATTAGGAGAGATGCCCTAGTAAATTATCTAGGTGATCCCTTATAAATCTAGACACATGCTTCGCATGCTGATTCTAATCCCCTGATTTCGAAGACAGAATTGTATGTGGCTCAACTGTAGCTTTCTCTCATCCTGTTTATCCTGCTGTGAGCGACCGATCCAAGGAGACACTGCACTTCTGCTGAGATTTGGTTATTGGAATGGATACTCTGCTCGTGCAGTACTTTCGCTCAAGAGAATGACAGTATCTCACATCAGGGTTCGTACGGTGGTTTGTAAAAGTTTGGAAAAACTGAGGAACCTTTTTTTAAGACCTTGAAAGTCAATAAAAATTGACCTGGGTTTGTAAAAGTTTGTAAATTTGATGCCCTCTCCCTCAAAAAAAAAAGAAGCACTACCATAAAGGCTGAGATGTATTTTCTTCTACGAGAAAGAAAAACTGCAATTTTTTTCAACTAAGGTATGAAAAGTTTGTAAAAAAGTTTGTAAATTTTGTGTACGAACCCTGCACATTGACTGCAGTGGTTTTACTGCGTGACCAGTACCAAGGTATACTCTTACAGGGAGTTCACACCAGTTTCATCTACCTGTCATTATTTGATGTTACAGCCCCTGTTAACAGTTGAACATTACCACCAACATCAGTGAGATCCATGAGTGTGCAGTACTACTGGCTTTTAGTTTTAGCTCCTGTTACATCTGCCTGTCGACCAAGATCTGTGAGATCCATGAGTGTGCAGTACTACTGGCTTTTAGTTTTAGCTCCTGTTACATCTGCCTGTCGACCAAGATCAGTGAGATCCATGAGTGTGCAGTACTACTGGCTTTTAGTTTTAGCTCCTGTTACATCTGCCTGTCGACCAAGATCTGTGAGATCCATGAGTGTGCAGTACTACTGGCTTTTAGTTTTAGCTCCTGTTACATCTGCCTGTCGACCAAGATCTGTGAGATCCATGAGTGTGCAGTACTACTGGCTTTTAGTTTTAGCTCCTGTTACATCTGCCTGTCGACCAAGATCTGTGAGATCCATGATGACGTGTTACAACATTTACCTGTGGTTATTTACCTTTGTTATATCATCATTGTTTATGGGTATTTCTGATGGATCATTACAACAAATGCCTGTTAAATCCGTGAAATGGCACAGTATCACAAACAGTTCATGCCTGTTACAGCATCTACCCGTGATTATTTACCTGTGGTTACCTGATGCTTCAGGCATTGCTGACAGCAGTGACCACCAACATCTGTGAGATCCACGAGGGCACGGTAATACACAAATTGCACACCTGCCAGGTGTGCAGTCAACATCTACCTGTATTATTTACCTGTGTTTCAGGTTCTGTTAACAGTAGTGACCACCAACACCTGTGATATCCACGAGGGCACGATACTACAGGTGGTGCCACACCTGCTACATCATCTACCTGTATTATTTACCTGTGTGTTGCAGGTGTTGCTGACAGTAGTGACCACCAACACCTGTGAGATCCACGAGGGCACGGTACTACACAAATTGCGCACCTGCTACAACATCTACCAGTATTACTTACCTGTGTGCTTCAGGTGTTGCTGACAGTAGTGACCACCAACAATTGTGAGATCCACAAGGGCACCGTACTACAGGCGGTGCCACACCTGCTACAGCATCTACCAGTAGTATTTAGCTGCAACTATTTACCTGTGTGCTTCAGGCCCTGTTAACGGTAGTGACCACCAACACCTGTGAGATCCACGAGGGCACGGTGTTACAGGCGGTGCGCACCTGCTACAACATCTACCTGTACTACTTACCTGTGTGTTTCAGGCGTTGCTGACAGTAGTGACCACCAACACCTGTGAGATCCACGAGGGCACGGTGTTACAGGCAGTGCGCACCTGCTACAACATCTACCTGTACTACTTACCTGTGTGCTTCAGGCCCTGTTAACGGTAGTGACCACCAACACCTGTGAGATCCACGAGGGCACGGTGTTACAGGCGGTGCGCACCTGCTACAACATCTACCTGTACTACTTACCTGTGTGTTTCAGGCTCTGTTAACGGTAGTGACCACCAACACCTGTGAGATCCACGAGGGCACGGTGTTACAGGCAG
>JAGGCT020001065.1:17500-50504 GCA_017654935.2 Phymorhynchus buccinoides | reverse complement strand
ATGCTATCGTGGACGTGTTCACCCAGTATTATGACACGCTGAACCCCATCCTACTGGACGACCTCTACCAGATGCTGAAGTGGTGTGTGCAGCAAGGTCAGACATCCATACACATCCCTTAATAATATACTGTCCCAAAAAGAAACGCATGCTTTTTTTGTTTGAAGAAAATCTATTTTCAAATGTAATTCATTTCCAAACAATTCGATGTGAATTACTTCATGTAACAATTTCTTTTGTTCCTATGATCATCAATTTCATTTTCATTTTAACTCTCATTTTTGACACTGAACGTCCCCAGGAGCTGAAAAATCAGTCAGGTGCATTACTTTCTATACAATGGCTTTGCTATTTTTAATTTTCCATTATTTTCACGAGTAGACATATTTGATTACGAACCAAGCTTGTGACAATAAAATGTTCCCCATTTTCCTGTTTGCGTGAGTGTGTGTTTGTGTGTGTGCTATGTTTGTCGTACGTGCATTATTGCTTATTGTTTTTATTTTACTCTAAAACTTTGGGTGGATATTAAACCCTTTCACCGCCAATGTCGCATTTATGCACTACAATGGTTGAACACCCATGTCACTAAAAGGCATCGAATCAGGGCCTGTTATCCGAAGACCCTATTTTCTTAATTTTGGGAGGTAAGGATAGGCCTAATGTTATACATGTCACAGAGGAATTCACAATATTGCAAATAATTTGTTTTCTCTACCCAGTTAAGTTTAATGGTATATTTTGGCTGAAAAATGGTTGGCGGCGAAAGGGTTTAATGCAGTGTTGCCTTTCAGCCTGGTAAGTACTGTAAGCATATAAAGTTAAACACTAGTTCTTTTTTCCCTCCACAGACAACGAACAGCTGGCGAGGTCAGGCACCAACTGCCTGGAGAACCTGGTTATCTCCAACGGCAACAAGTTCTCCACAAAGGTGTGGGACAACACCTGCGCCTGCATGCTGGACATCTTCCAGTCCACCATCCCCACCGCCCTGTTGTCGTGGAAACCAGAGGGCTTTGGTGACGGACAGCCCCCCTCCCCAGCCCCCGCTGACAGTGGGAATCCCCCGGAAGGACAGGTGAGGCACGAGAAGCGAGAGTGAGCGAACCTCTTTCTTTCGTCTGTGTCTGTATTATTACATCGTTTTTGCTGGCTACACTCCTGCTCATGCAGTGAATGCCAAAAATCTCCAGCAGTTGTTTGGGTACAGTTTTTTATTGTGAAAATTTAATCGGCTGGGTGTTTTTTGGCTTTGGTTTTGTAAATGTGTGATTTTGGTTTTTTGGTTGTTGTTTATTGAATGTTTTCATGTATGTATGAAAAGGCACGGAATTCAACCAGAAACTGAAGTCTTAATTATGTATACTGTGTTTTAATGGCATCAGTGGGGAATAAATTGCACAGCTTTAAATGCGAAGTGTGATGTGTGTGTGCGCGCATGAACATATTCATGTGTGTGCCCTGACAGATGACGGAGCCCTCTGAGCGTCAGCGGGCAGACAGCATTCACAGTGTGGGCAGCACGGTGTCCCAGGAATCCAGAGACCACAAGATCCCCAGAACCAGTGAGTCACCTTCTTCTATCGTCTGTGTGAATAGTGTGTGCAGACCTGGCTTTGAATGAATCAGTTGTGACTATCATTCATTGATATTGTAAAACAGTGTACACTACTGTTCAATGTTGAAGTGAAAATGAAATCGTTTGCTCCATCATTAGCCTTCATCTTACATTCGTAGTGGAGAATTGTTATGATTTTCCAAAACCTTTTTGTTTGTCTGTTCGACAGACAGTCTGTCTTGCATAGAATCACTTCAGATTTTGTGCAGTGGTACATTACCTGAAGCTGATGAGCCCTGCGGAGTACCGGTAAGTTGTTGGAAGGCTTGGCTTGCTTGGTGACACTCTTGTTCAATGATAATACAGTGAAATAGTTTACACAATCTTTCAATTAATTCATGTTCCTTTGTCTATGTGCCGAGTATTTTCACACTTACTTTGTGGTGAAACCGCACACATTATCATTCTCTGATTGCCCACGTGACGGGGTAATAAAAAACCAGTCACACACGTAATGTCACCCCTAGCTGATGCGTTTGTACCATTGTGTTCAAGTGCTTCGGCTGTTGGGATGATCCCTGAAGTCTTTTAGCCAGGGTACATCTACATCAACAACATCATTCTTTGATCATTAGTTTGTGTACAAAAATGATTTGCGTCCAGGCTAACTGATATCAAACACAAACAAGAACACAACACAATCAAGAAATGTTTGAGTATTCAGATTATACACTGATATAGTGCATACATAATCATACTTTGATAGATTTTCTTCACTATAGGGCACCAAGTAGTTGTTGTCGTACCCTGGCTTAAAGACTCCAGGGATCATCCCAACAGCCGAAGCACTTGAACACTATGGTACAAATGCACCAGCTAGGGATGAGAACATTATGTGTGTGGCCGTTTTTTATTACCCCGCCACGTGGGCAGCCACACTCCGACTTCAGAGGACACCAAGTAGTTAACTTCATGGACTTTGTGGACTTATGCACTGGTTGTTTCAAGTGTTGGACATAGGTAATAAACTGAAGTGATTTTGTTTTCAATAAAGGGCATCAAGTAGTTAACTTCATAGACTTCATGGACTTGAAAAGCTGGTTGTTTCAAGTGTTGAGACTTGGATAATAACTGAAAAATTAACACTTTAAGACAATTTGAAATCCAGCTTTGAATCTGAACCAACAATGCAGTTGAGAATATACAGGAGAATGCTGCTAAACCTAGTATTGAGTTTAATGTTGGTTTTGAAACATAACTTGTACGCTTTCATTTGTTTAGCGTAAGAAATACTAGTATCAGAGTAGAAATTGTTTCAGAGACTGTTGCTTTGGCTGTGTTTTGCAGTGACAAGTCTTCATAAAACATAGCATCATGTTTAATGCATTGCACAACATGCAGCTAACTTTCTTTTATGTGTCACCAGAAGTGCAGCCTTCAGACCAGCAGCTGTTCCAGGGGCTGTTGATTCGCTGCGTGGTGCAGCTGGAGTTGATCCAGACCATCGACAACATCGTTTTCTTCCCAGCCACCAGCAAGAAGGAGGATGCTGAAAATCTGGCTGTTGCTCAGGTATGGAGGACATAACGTGCGTCTCTGCATTCTCCGACTGTTATTGATTATACAGCCATTATGTTATATCGACGCAAATGTTACACGGTTCCCCCTGTGTGTTTTATTCTTAGGACTGAAGGGCCCGCTACACGTCAACTATTATTGTTCGACTGTACGATACGATTCGATCACATGGTTTCGAAGCGCGAATCAATTTTGTTCTTCGAGACCACGTGATCGAATCGTATCGTACAGTCATACAATATTAGTTGATGTGTAGTAGGCCCTTGAGACAACACAAGTGTATATTTTGAAAGTATGGAAGTGTTGCATAAGAGTGATAACTGTAATTTTCAGCGTACAGAAAGGTGTCCCTGCTAACCTGTACCCTGTCAGTTATGTACAAATTATAAAAAATATAAGGATGGCAAGCACTTAAACATAGCTATCAAGGGGAAGAAACAAGACATGATCTGATATTTTCCAGGGAATTATATACGGTTCTGTTGATTATAGCCACTCGAATCGGAAAAAAATATGTAGTCATTGAATCCCTCAATATTAAATTGTTTAATGAATTGAGATGATGGGCATTGTCCATGACACACCAGGAGCCATCCTGCTATATTTCATCAAGATCATTATAGTAGTTTAATATGCAGAGACTGGATCTCATTTTGCTGAGACACAGAGACAGAGAAACTCACAGGCTCCTGTTTCGGTCACAAAGTACTCCTTTTCTTACAAAACTGTGAGTACATTAAAGAAAAAGTGGTCAACACATAAAACAAACAATGCACCAATCTGTTAACTTAGAAAATCACAGCAGAAAAGAGAATGCCCTTGCTTATAAGACAAATGTTTGTGTTCTTTGAAGTTTGTGTTCTTTGAAAGAGAAGACTCCATTTATTTCAAGCAAATTTCTAGATGCTTGGGGTAAGTTTCAGTTGTTTTTTCTGAATATTGCAAAATTAGAATTCTCCTATCCCTTTGAATTTTTCTGACAGACTTAAAAGATGTTGAGTGATTTTAGAGAATTCTAATGTTCGTTACTTTTTGTTTTGACTAATAAATTGTCGTAACAGTGATCATGTGTCCAAGAGTCCAGGTCTACTCACAAACCAGGTGACATAAAATAAAACCAAGTTTGTAACTAAAGAGTTTACTTGACAAAAGGAAATATTGGGGGAAGAAATAGGAGGAGATGAAAGTTGAGGGGGCTGTGAAGGTGGAAAAGATGAGAAAAATGGTGGTGAGTGATTTTTGAAATGTGAAAATTAAAACCACATAGTCAGTCATTATTTTCCAGTTTCTTGTCTGTCTTACAGCCTTTTTACAAAGGGAAGCAAGTCATAAATGGCCGGGCGTCCGATACGAGGGCAAGTCTATTTGCCTCCCCTTTCTTTTGTGTCTGGTTTTGAAGGAGAGTACTGTTCAATCGGAAAAGGGCCCGTGTGTTTCTCTGTGAAAGAACGATAGATGTGTTATAGTTTGGCAGAATTGCTGAACTGATCTTATTACAAATTGGCAGAATGGTTCTTGGTGTCTGTTATCACAGTGTACCCAGACATCCAGTATCGTGTGGTGTTTACATCCTGCATGGTGTGCGTGTGGTGAGGAGAAAAAGAAACATACACTTTAAGGAAATGTGTCCGTTTACGACATTCACAAAAAAAGAAGAAAATAATGACATTATGGTGTCTTAACACACAATGAAACTGGTGACAAATGTCATCTTTTTCATATTAATCAGTGTCATTATTTCATGATCCTTCTTTTCAAGTCATTCAGTGCCCTTCATATGCACTGGAAGTGCAAATATATGGCCTCTGACATTGTTTAATTTGTAGTTTTGGCCTGCCATATTTTTGTTTATGGCTTTCGCCCTGGCTTGGTGGTTGGACAAGTTGTTAGATGTATTGCCCTGTTTTCAAGTGTTATTTTTTTGTATTATTGTTTTATTGTTCTTGCTTGATAACCCTGTTTCCCTGTGTTTTTTTGGTTAGATTTTTGTTTGTTTGTTTATTACTTTATAAGGCAAATGTTAAGAATAGCCCCCTCCTCTGCCCCTTCCATTCATTTCAGACGGTTTCAGGTTAGGGTTAGGAATTGGGTTTGGGTTAGGGATAGGTTTAGGGTCAGTTTAGTGTCAAACACAAGGATCATTTCATTTCTATGGTTTTTGTGTGTACTATTGAAGCAATTGTTTCTGTGGAATACACACCCATTCATAGCAGCCTAAAAATGATCCTTGAAGTCTTAGAAATATGTGAAAGGTTGACTGTTTTATTTTCTAAACGATTTGAGTCAGAGGTATGAAGAAGGGGGGGGGGGGAGGGGGGGGGGGGGGAAGAAAGTTTGGGCTTATGCTCATGCAGCTTTGAAATGAAATCAGGATTATATTTTAAAATCTGTAAAAGGTGGTGGGGGGGGGGGGGGGGGGGGGGGGGTGGGGGGGGGGGGGGTCTTTTCTTATTAAAGGTAAAAAGGAATTGTCCCAAAGGTTGTTCACCAGAATGAATCGGAGAAAAAGGAACAAAACTAATAATAATAATCTGCAGTTCTGTTATATGTGTTGACAACACATTTATTTTCATTTTCTTTCACAACAATGAAGTGAAAATAATGCTTTACGCCCTCTTTGGCCTTTCGGCCATGTGGGGCATTGGGATTTTACTTGGGGATATAAAGAGGGAAGGGGGGGCAGGAAAATCTTTATTTTTTACTTGTAGTTTATTGCGAGCTCACATTCTACAGACTACCAGTTGACACATGATAAAAAATATAGTTAGTTATGTTATAATCGTTACTTATAAAATATATTATTTGAGAATGGCCGCTCCCTGAGCACAACAATTTATGCAGTCATGTTAATAATTGGTGTGTTTTTTCAGTATGGTGGTCGACTGTTTTGTCTGCATGCATTGGGTATTTTTTTCTTTTGGTAATTGGGGTGGCATGTAGAGTGAAAGTACATGTAACACATGTAAGAGTTTTCTTTTTATGTTATTGATTTGTGTGGTGTGTGTGTGTGTGTGTGTGTGTGCTAATCAGGAGCATGCAAGTAATAATTAAGTACATTGAATTTTCAGCTGCAAAAAAATTGTTCGTCATTTCCTTAAAACATTTAATGCACATGTTTGCACACAAAGACACACACACATGCACACACACACTTTGTATTTTATGATGAGATTGTCATCTACATATGCATTAGCCATGTAAATCAGTCTCCTAGTGACCATTTCTCATCCTTTGTGGCTGATTGTGTCAGAAGACCTAGTATAAAGGAATTGGGTGTATTTGATGTGTGTGAGAGACAGAGAGCACGTTTCTATGTATATACATGTGTGTGTAGTGGTTCAAAGCAGCCTTTAAAAAAGCTACAGGATAATGATCAAACTTTTGATAAGTCTAAGTGCTGTGTTGAGGAAAGTTACAGTTTGTAATAGATAATCAGTTTTAATTGAGATAGAGTATTGTGTGTGTGATAAGTACGGGGCAGGATATAGAGTATTGTGTGTGTAGTAAGCACGGGGAAGCTTGTGGAGAGCATCATTCCAGTTCTTATTACCATATTTCATGCACTATATAACTCTTTAATTTTACACAAAATTATGATTTTGGTTATACCGTTTTCTTACTATATTACCAGTCATATTATAAGATGCAGTCCATTAAATATGGTAATTGTTTTATTAACATTAAGGTGTGATGTCTGAGCTAGTGATTTCAGGGAACACTACAGTAGCACTGCAGGTATTGAGGGTTGATAGATATGGTTGTTGTTTTGTATGTCTTTCAGGGCAGCCTGGAGGAGAGCTACCTGTCTGACCCCAGCCAGGACATGCAGCAGGAGGACCAGGGCATGTACCAGTTCCTCAGCTCCCAGCAGCTGCTCATGTTCACCGACTGCCTGCTGGAGTCACACCGCTTCGCCAAGCACTTCAACGCCAACCAGGAGCAGCGCAACATCCTCTGGAAGGCCGGTCAGTCACCACCTCCCAAGGAACATTATTAAAAGAGAAGAAAAGAGGGCTGGGGAGAGAAAAAGAAACGAAAAAGCTATCTTCGAAGAAAAAAAATGGGTTCCAGTTATTGCTTAGGCGTTAGTAGGAATGATTGGAAGCATAAGAATACTCTCATCTGATAGAAAGTGGCTCTATGGCGCAAATGAATGTCTAAAAACACCCAGCTACAAAATACAAACCATGAAATGTATAATCCATGCCACAGTAATATTTTTTTTCAAAGGACAATTTAACAACAAAGAAAGAAGGCTGAAAGCCTACAATTTTTGCTTGAATTAAGCTGGTTTAAATTCTTCTTATCATGAAGGAATCTAGCTCCAGGAATGTGATCCTGATTTTGTTTTCTCTGAAAACTATTCGCCCATCCGCTGACAGTTCAAAGGGTTTTTCTGAATTTGATTTGAAAGTCGTTTCATTAACTGTGCAGTAAAGATTATTATTGATTTATTGGTGATGTTCAGGGTTCAAGGGCAAGGCTAAGCCCAACCTGCTGAAGCAGGAGACACAGAGCTTGGCCTGCATGTTCCGCATCTTGTTCAGGATGTACAACGACGAGACGCGCACCGACGCTTGGCCACAGGTCGAGAAAAAACTGCTGGAGTAAGTCACAATTGTCATGTCTGGGAGTGAGTGAGTGAGAGATGGGTTGAGGAAAAAAATCCTGAGTAAGTAACAATAATTGTTATGTCTGGAAGTGAGTGAGTTTAGTTTAATGTGACACATGGTTTCTGAACTTCAAATCTGGCTTTTTAACGCAAGTTGACATGAACCTAAAATTAGGGCTAGCGTTAAGTGAGAGTTAGAACAGCTACATGCTGACAATTTTAATCAGCAGTGGGGAATCATTTCACTGTGCAGTCTTTTGTGAAAGATCAAACTTTGAGGCATTTGCACTGGCTCTCTGCTGCAGTCTCGGGGTCTTGGCCTTTGGGGATCATCAATGACCCAACTCCAATCGTCTTGAAGTCCTCTTGGCTAAGAGGACAGGGTTGTATCTTGAGCAAAGGATCTCTGCTTAAATTTTAGTCTAATTTATACAGAACAGCAGTAGCTGAATTTTAACCCTGATTTCCAGATTAGCAGTAGCTCTATTTGGTCATAGTCAGACACAACTGAAACACAGTATACTGGGCCTGTTCCTGTTGTTAAATTAGAGTATATATTTTGCTCAATATGTCTAACATTTTACTATAACATGGTCCAGGAAGCGTGAAGACTGCCTAAGAATAACTTTTCAGAAAGCTTGCTTAACTAGTAAACACTGTCCCAATGAAGGCACTGGTTCAACTTAGCATTATTGCCACACATTGAAAGTCACTTTTTGAATTAAAGCAAAAAAATATTATTTAGTTTAAAAACTGGAATAATTTTTCTTTATGTCATTATAAAAGACCCCCATGTGGGGATACAGGGGGATTATACAGATAATCCCCCCACCTTCTGGAAGTTATGTGCTTGTAACTTACTGAATACTCCAATCTGTCAGTGTCTCTTTCTTTGACTCCAGTCTGTCGGTGTCACTTTCTTTGACTTTACCGTTTACCTTGGCTTACTGTCATCTACTATCTTTCTGCCTTACAGGTCCATTCTCCTGCCTTTGTTCTATAAACTTTCAAAGATTTTCTCCAGCCGAAGAGGGACATGCTGGGCTTAACTATTTCTTAGGCCCATAACGGTAGCATGACGCATCTGCGCTCATATGATAGGAAATTGAGCGATCAACAAAGAAAAAAATATTAAAAGAGACATCTTGGTGGAGTGATTTTTGTATTCAGCTTAGATGTTGAAATAAGGTGTCTTGGAATATTAGTATTATGAGCATTTATACGCCTAATCAAATGAATGCCCTAGGCGTTTACAATAAAAAAAATTAAAAAAAATTGTTTAATTAATACATTAGTCATGTGTTCTGTGTGTGGTATTACCGTATTTTTCGGACTATAAGGCGATACTTTTGTTCCCAGACTGAGACCCCTGCGCCTTATAATGTGACTACTAAAATAGTAAGAAAATATAATAACAGAATCTGAATTTTGTGTAAAATTGGGGGGGTGCGCCTCATAGTCAGGTGCGCCTTATAGTCCGAAAAATATGGTAATCAGTATGCACGGTGTTGCATGTTTCAGTGTGTGTGGTGAGGCTCTGGAGTACTTTCTGACCCTACAGTCGGACACACATCGCGAAGCCTGGTGCAACCTGCTGCTGCTCATCATCACTCGCATGCTCAAAATGTCAGACCAGAGGGTAAGCCTTTTTCTTTGTTTTATGAAGTCACTTCATTAAACTGAAACTCTTGAGTAGAAGCATATGACTACCTCTGAAAAAAAGGGCTTTGAATTTCTTTCGGGGTTTTCATACAAAGTTTCTGAACTGATTTTGTTTATCATTTCAGTATTGATTAAGAATTGTACTTTTCTGTTTGGAATTTTAAAATAAAAGGTGCGGCAAATGATGCTGCTATTAATTATACTTAATTATATAACTAAGCAAAGCTCTTTATTAGTAACTTAACTCACTCGGCACTGGCAAGTTGTTTCCCCTTACAACCGTTTCAGAATTTGACTAGGTTCGAAAACATCACCACAAAATATTATGAAAAAAGTTATGGACTGATATTTTCAGATAAGATTACTAACACCATGCACTAAACGATCGTAAGATATCAGATTCCATACCTTCGTCGTTTGTCTCCTATTGACGAAAACAGCTAACACATAGAAAGAAGGAAATTTGTGTTCACATTCCAGTCTTTGGCCCCCCCATTCTACAACCAAGCGTGAATGTAAACTCTGCAATGATTGGTTGATTTCAAGGCAAGGTCAAAGCAAACTGAAAGTAGGTTATAACATTGCACTGGAAAGCTGGTTACACGCCAGAAATCAAAACCTCTTGAAAACTCATGAGCCGGATCCGGCTCATTCATCCTAAAGGGCTATGTGAGCCATGAGCCGGATCCAGCTCATTCGTCCCGAGTGAGTTAATGCACTGATCAAACTGTACCGGATTCCATGAAACACATATGATCTGTATGATCAAACAGTATTCTCGCTTTGGGATCAAGCTCTTGTGCATTCCAAAACAATTCTTCTCCATCGATTGCAGTTTTGTTTTAAGAACATTTAATATTTTCTTTTTTCAATTTTTCTTTTCAAAGTTAAATTTTGTTTGCGATTTCCTGTTTCTCTTTGAAGTCAGATAAATTTTAAACTTTTTTGTCTTGACCCTCTAATGTCTTTCTCTTAACTCGTTTGCATCACAACGATTTTTTAAACTCATAAATCACTCCAGCCATACACACAAACAAAACATACATAAACAAAAGGAGAAATGAAAGAAGATTACAGATTTTTACTTCAGGTTTAGACATAGGGAAGTGCTAGATCAGCCTTTTTTATATATGGACTTTATATAGAAAAACTCTCCACACCCATTGGTTACCCCACAACAAACCACTACAAAAGCAAAGTCAGAGGCAAAATTGTGGTCTAAGGGAGCAAAGCGAGTTTAGAAGTGACCAAGGTGCACAGATTTTCTTCCCTTAAAGCAAATGCATCAAATTAACAGCTACCTATTAATTCCGGAAATATATGGCCGGAACGACTTGAATGAGTTAACCCTTTCACCGCCAATGTCACATTTATGCACCACAATGGTTTAACACCCATGTCACTAAAAGGCATCAAATCGGGGCCTGTTATCTGAAGACCCCATTTTCTTCATTTTGGGAGTTAGAGAAATTTAAAGCTTTACGTCCTCCCGCTCTTAAAAAGACCATATGGGACATTACTTATTTATAAAGTTGTGGTAAGGGAGTTAAGGACAGGCCTAGTGTTATACATGTCACAGCGGAATTTGCAATATTGCAGATTTTTTTCTCTGTGACTCGGTAAGTTTCATATTTTTGGGTTGAAAAATGCCTGTCGGTGAAAGGGTTAAAGCTGAGGCAGTTTCGTATGCACACATCCCAAATTTTATGTTTCTTTCCTGTTTGTTGCAGTTCCGTGTGCACGCCTCAGTGTACTACCCTTTGCTGTGTGAGACCATGATGTTCGACCTGAAGCTGGAGATCCGCTCCATCCTGAAGAAGTTCTTCTGCCGCGTGGGGCCAGCCTTCAGCATCACCTCCAGTAAAACGTAGCATTAGTGTGATCTGAACAACAACCACCACCCAACCATGGGGACAAGGAGAGAGAGACAGTTTGGATGGGTTTTGAGGGTTGGAAGTGATCATTAGTATCCAGTTGGTCTCTGTTCTGATGATGTTGTGAGTTTAGGCTTGTTGAGTGGTTGTTGATGCAGAGATTGGTTTGTGTTTGGGTTTTTTGTTGATTTTAAGTCTGTTGTTTTTCTTAAAGAATGGGAATTGCCCGAATATGTTTGTAGTTTTTTTAATGGCTGTGTGCATGTGACATTGTTTAAAAGAAAATTACATTCCAAATTGGTTTTATGGATGTAATGGTAGCAAAGTATTTTCCTTCTGTATGAATCAGATTTGATGTCACGTGTATCATCTTAACCTTACCTAGCTTGTTAGAAGAAAAAAAAACCACTTAAAAAAGCACCATGTTTATTTGAACCATAATGTTTGTGCCATTTTTCGTTGGAGTGTATTCTGCTATCACATCTCCTTTCCTCTCACTCCAGTCCACTGTTCCGTGTAACTTCTGCCTATTTCATTCCAGAATCCAGTCTTCTTCATACGATTCCTTGGTTTTTATTGCCACAGCCCTAAAAAATTGGTTATATTACCCATGAGCCTTTGTGTTTCAAAACATCTTTACCACCCAAATTTTTTATGTAATTTACCAGCGAATGTTGCTGCATTAGCAATGCAGGCTTTTAAAGAATGAATGATTATGTAAAAAGCAAAACGAAATGTCTTGCTTCAGGCTTGCATGATTGAACATCACCAAATAAACCTTTTAAAAATTATCTCAAGTTTGGTCTAAACAAACAGCCAGTTTAGTTTTTTTTAAGGAAAAGGAAATAATTAAAAAAACCCATTAGATTTAGACTAGATACATAATTGTTTTGTGCTGATTGGAATTGTGTTCTTTCAATGAATCATGGGCGAGTATGGCGATATGGATTGAACTAAAGTGTTTTGAATTTTTACGTCAGAATTACCCAAACGCTCATTTTGGGGTGCAATCTGCAAACTTGAAAAGATAAATACATGTTCAAACTTCAGAAGTGTGCAAGCACTATCAAACTGTTGTTTGTACTTTGTCTACCAGAATTATTTTTCCATCATACCGATATTTTTAAAGTTATACCTTAAACACCAGAGTCTGACTGATAATATATCTTGATTTGATCCAGTTGTATTTGAAATAAGAGACTTTTTTTTTAGGGGGGGCTTTGCCTGCCTTATGGAAAAACCTGTGAAGCAAAAACGGCAGAAATAGACGCATGTCCAGTCCGCATGGTTGGTTGTGTGTGTTAGTTCATCTGTCTTGGTCTGAATCATCTGGTTTTTTATTTATTTTAACCAATGCACTTGTATGTATGCAATGTAAATGCTGGGGATGAAAAAGTTGGTGATAATAATGTGAATGTATATAATAGTATATACAAATAAATAATGTAATTGTGAGCATGCTTGTGAGCAATGAGGGTGAACATGTCTGTATGTTTGTGATTTGACTTACTTGACTTAGTCCTGTAGACTCCTTGAGGAGCATAGGGCCGCAACAACACCGCGCCAACGGACTCTGTTCTGGGCAATCCCCCTCAGTTGGGCCCACGTCCGTCCGGCATTCCCTCGCTTCTTTCTCCACAGATCTTCTCCAGGTCTGCTTTTGGCCTTCCAACTTTCCTCTTTCCCTGCGGGTTCCAGTTCAGTGCCTGCCTGGCGATGGTGTCCACTGGTTTACATAGGCATGGGTACAACTTTTCCTGGTATCAGACCGGTTTACCCCCTACACAAGTCTTGAGTAGTCTGGATAGCTGAAATGAGTAGTTTTGGTGCAAAATGTGTAGTTTTATTCATTAAACCATCAAACAATGTTCACTGAAAATGAGTAATTAGAGCATTATTTTCAATTTTGAAGAGTAGTACGGTAGCAGTAGAGGTCCAAATTGAGTAGAATACTACTTGAAAAGAGTAGAGCAAACAGGTCTGTGGTATAAAAGGATTTTGTGTTTTTACCAGAAAAGGAATTTCCTTTTTTTTTTATAATTTGTCTTGTGTGTCTACTGTATTTTTCGAACACTTTGAAATAAACATTTGTATAAATTGTGGGAAAAGCAAACTAAAATACCTTCATAAATCAATTTTTTCTTCAGCTGCAGGGGGACATTACCCCTAGACCCCGGCCTTTCAGGTTTTTTCATTGTGTGTAGTTGCACCCATGTGTAGGGTGTGCCCTATCCAACCCCATTTTCGCTTCTTCACATCTTGGCTGATGGAGTTCTGGTTGGTTGCTGTCTGTGAGAAAGGAGATCGATGTCGTCTGCAAAGTCAAGGTCCTCAAGTTGTTTGGTGAAGGTCCACTGAATGCCAGTGTTGTTGTCCTTCTCATGATCCAGTCAATGATCATCAAGAAGATTGTTGGTGACAGCATGCAGTCTTGCCTCACTCCAGTTTTCACAAGGAAGGGGTTGTATGTTTGTGAGAGAAAGAGTAATTAAAATAGAAAACCTCCCCCTATTCACCCTTTATTAGTTTATCACCCTCTCCCTATCCTTCCATTTTTCTAACTGGCTCATACATGCATGCACTCTCACTTTCAGATGTATAATTATAATATTTGAAAGTATTATTTTGATTATAAGAACAGAAAGTAAATGTAACATTTAGAAAAAAGCATGCATGCGTGTGTACCAGTATTCATTTAAATTTGGAGATCTCGTTTGAATGCAAGATCACTACTGTAAGCAGCCCACAAATCATGTCGTTTTAATGTGTGACTCCACGAGTATTCTTCATGATTTAGCAAGTTCCATCAGCTCTTGTTCATTCCCATCAATGTAATATTTGAACACACACAAAATTCATGCTTTATCGTTCAACTAAGGAAAGAAATTTATTGGGGGAAAAAATAATTTATTTTTATTTTATTTTTTTCCATCATAGTCCCGTCAACAGCTATGGTCATCTCAGGACTGTCACCGTACAAAGCTCGACCACTTATTACAAGGCATTAAACTGATAACAAAGTTAATGTACTGTTCATATTTACAACAAATCCATTCAAAGTTGTTTAAGCCGTGCATAAATTCTGATGAAAATTAAATTGCTAGCCTCCCTCCCCTACTCTCTGTGCGCCAAGTTACAAGTATAATCATGGTCATAGCATTATAAAAATAATCATGGCATAATAGAATGAAACGTTTTTTTCAAAAGAAAAATGCTGCTGTAAGTACTACTTTAAAAAAAAAAGTGACGAGCAAATAATGGCAAATGTTAAGATCAGCTCCCTCCAGCTGTTCCCGTGTGTCTCAGCTTAACGAAAAAAGGTCATGAATGGTGGGCCAACTTCACCCTGGAACAGCGGAGGGAGCTGATCTTAACATTAGCCCAAATAATTAATAAGTTAATTTATAATTATACTAAGTCCAGGGTTCATACAGATCTGTGTACAAAAAATTCCAGGACCAGTTTACTAAATTTCAAGGATTCAATCTGGCATACCAGTCAATGCCGGTTTCGTTCCCGCCTGTGTTGCTTGTACTTCTGGCCTTGACAATGGCTTTTTACAGCACTCTCGCTCAAAGTTCTTTTTGCATACTGTGCAATTAGCTTTCAGTTTTGAACCATGTGTTGACAGAGCTAACCAGCTCCGATATTCTTTTTTGCAGCCAAACATCGTTGAAAATGCAGTCTCCTTTACCGGAGAACGGAAGTACGGTAAAGGGAAGTAATTTCAGCGGCAGACAACTCGCGCAAATGTCGTCTGCTATGATCGCGATATCGGTATGACCATGAAAGTTTTGGGGTTTTTTTCATTTGAATTTAGTTTTAACCTTCAATATTTTTGGTGGACAGATTTTGACTTTGATGGATTGAGATTAAGAACGTGGTGACTGGTCAGACGATACTGAAAATTCCAGGAGTTTGGGGGCCTTTGCTGTTTTTCAAGCCCTGGAAAAGGCCATGTAAATTTTCCAGGACTGTTCAAGGTTTCAAGGACCCTGTACGAACCCTGTAAATCAAAATACTAAAGATAGCATTCTATTGATTCCAAAGATCGAATAGGAGACAGGAAAAGAAGCGAGTTTTAAGAACAAAATCCGAGAGGACAAAATCAAATAGCACAGCATGTCTACAAGGGAATAACAGTAGTAAGTATGCTGGCGAAACAAAAAAACCTTAAACGAGGGGAAAGGGAGTTGTCGTACCCTAGCTAAAAGACTCCAGGGATCATCACAACAGCGGAAGCACTTGAACACTATCTTACAAGTGCATCAGCTACAGATGAGAACATTACGTGTGTGACCGTTTTTTATTATCCCGCCATGTGGGCAATCACACTCCAACTTCGGGGCAGGAAATGACTTTTAAATGACTAAGTAATATCCTTATGGGCATATGCAAAAAGAGCAAGTTGTATTTTTAATTGGGGGATGTTAGAAAATTAAAAAGTCAAACACTGAAACAGCTGTTTCAAATGAATACCATATTTTTTGTTGGACGTCAAGTATTGTCTGTTGCAAAATGACAGGTACACATTGTTTTCTCATTATTTTTTTTAAAATGCTTGTCTATGACAACATATAGACATACATATTGTTATTGGTAGTGCTTGTTTTCACCACACTAAAATAAATTTTGTAACATTTTAACCCTTTCATCGCCAATGTCGCATTTTTGCACCACAATGGTTTAACACCCATGTCACTAAAAAGCATCAAACCAGGGTCTGTTATCTGAAGACTCTATTCTCTTAATTTTGGGAGGTAAGGACAGGCCTTACTTTAAATATGTCACAGAGGAATCCCCAATATTACAGACAGATTTTTGTCTCTACCCAGGTAAGTGTAATGGAATGTTTTTGCTGAAAAAATGGCTGGCAGTGAAAGGGTTAATAAAGTTTTGTCATTAGTCTCGCCTTTTGAACAAAAATACTCCAAACTCGATTCTCATTAACAAAGGGTATGCAGAATGTATCTTGGGGCCGATTTATCTGGAGCATCAGAGGCACAAGTACACTTATAAGTTATAATTCTCATGTTTGAATCAGGCTTACTGGGAGAGCATATGTATAGCATGACATCATGGATTTGTTTCTATTTTCTTTCCAGACCTCTTGAAAAGAGGAGCGTCTGATGCTACCATGTGAAGAATAAATTCCCGTTCAATCCTAACTCTATCCTATCTTATCTATTGTTAATATCTTTGTACATAGTTTTCTAATGGGTGCTTTGTTTCTGTTTGGCATGGTCAGCACTATTATTTGTTGGTAAAGTTGCAGTAGGTTATCTGGTGGGGAATTTTTTTAAGAAGAAAACTGCAGATATAAAATGTCATTCACATCTTGAATTCTGTGGTACATGTATTGCAACATTCCTTTCTGTTTTGTGAATTCTCAGAAAAAGAAAAAAAAACTATTTGCTGTAACTGCATGGGTGCATCTGGCTGAAATAGAAACAAATGAAGTTGGGGTCCAGGGGCCGCCCCTGGTGGGGTACAGGGGTATGTGGGGCGAAGCCCCCCAGACGCTGACGATAATTAAATTAAAGGAGAAGGGAGGCATTCCAAGGCATAGAACTTTATACTTGCGCTTTAAATCGCTCAGATCATCGATCTCGGTATTCAACATGGGTGTTGTCGTGTTTTTCTTTTGCGAATTCTTTTGAAAAACGGAACTTCAGTTTTGGGCAATATAGAAAAAACGGATTCCATCCCCAAACGGAAGCAGATGCACCCATGTAACTGTGTATGGGATGGGATCAGTTTTAATGCCAGCGTAATGTATTAAAATGAACACAACTTCTGATACCACCCTAATTGCAATTTGGTTTCTTCTAATTTTTTTTAAATCAACTTTCAAACTTAGGCTGCATTAATACATTAGTGTACAATCAGCAATGCTGGTACTTGTACATAATTATGATTTAGTGAGTTCTTATCAAGCCAGAGCCCTTGGAAATTAATAACGTAAATAATTTGTAAGCAGTATTTGAAATTCATTTTTAGTCCCCCCCCCTTGAGTTAAATCTTGCTCTAGATTCTTGGATAATTATTTTGTGTAAACAGAGGTGGATCTTAAAATGCTGTTCAGTGTTGTGCTTGAGAAAGATTAAGTTGTGTATTTCTCTAGTCTCCGCAATGCCTTCTTCTGACGTCTGCTGTTCTTGATCCGTTCACATAGCAACTGTTGTCAAAGATGACACGTTTGCTCCATCCTTTATTATTATGCCGACTGTGATTCATTCTTGCATCTGTGGTTGTGTGTAATAAAGCATGTTTTGTATCAACACATCTGTGCGTACATAGAATGTTCTTATTTTCAATAAAACAAATGGGTTTTTTTATGTGTTACTAAATGCAGCTGAGGAGAAATTTGCATAAGTGGTAACTTTCTTCTTTTAGTTTCATCTACAATTTTGTTGAAAGACCATACCGGTTTGAATGAATACCTCTTATGTTGTTAAAGGATTGTGTGCATGCTGATATAAAAGTTCTTGTTTTTCTAAGTGTATTATGCAAAAAATGAAATAGTGAGGCCAAGAGAGGAGATAATAAAATTGAACAAAGGGTGAATACTCTTTCTAATTAACTCCCCTCTACCAAAGTTGATTAGTGATTGGTGATTGGTATCGTAATCAACTTTGGTGGAGGGGAATTAATTAGAAAGAGAGTATTCACCCTTTGTTCAATTTCGTTGTATTATGCAAACCAAACAGAAGGAAATTTTGTTTTGAAGATATTTTAAGCCCTTGAGCGACTCCTGCCTGGGTTTGGAGTAAATGGCCATGATGGGAGATGCTTAGCAAATCTGATTTCTTTGTTGTGTGTGTGGTCATCTATAAATTAGCAAACTGCACATCATCTCTTCTTATGTGTGCTCGCATTACCTGTGTGGCTTGCTCATAGCACAGATAAACAAATAGCATGCTTCTTTTCCATCGGTAGTTGATTGAATTTGGTTGTGTGTGTGTCTATCAGTGGGCAGTAGATGGTGTGAGCATGTGCGCACGCATGTATTTAACTACTGGTACTTCACTTTCTCACTCAACTATTGGGTATGAAAGTATTTATGTTAAAATGTAGTTTTGTTTGCATTTTTGTTAAAATGTAATTCAAGGGTAACTGAATTAGTATTTTGGTTCATTTAGGAAACGCTTTCTTTGAAAGACGTGTAGAAAAAAAAAAGGAGGAAAACTTCAGTGTGAGCTCGGCCTCCTGAAAAATGTTAGTGTGATGTGTTGATATTATTTTTGTACTGTAATAATAAATTGTTCTATTTAAAAATTGATATTTTATTAACATTAAGACTTTTATAGGTGTACCTATGTTTGCATTTGAGGGTGTTTGTTTAGTTAACAAAGCAGTGTATTGGCGCTAACTTTTGTTCATTTGTTACACTTTCACTTAACACAGGCCTTTTAATGTTGTCAAAAATAGGCTGATGCATGTGTGCATTCATAAATGTGTAAAGCATCATTTGACATCACCACATCACATCACTAAAGTTGGAATGATGTATGTTTTGAAGATGGCGACTTGGTTATTGAAGAGATGGAATAATTTAAAAAATCTTAAATAAACCAAACACATGCATGCTTTGTTTTCAGTCTTGTTTTGTATCTTTCTTTGACGGTGAAATTTTAATAATCATTATGGGCAACATTTACGCACAGTTTTGCAACAACACACACAGAACCTGGAGCTTTTTGCGCTTTACAAACTTAATTATATAAATCAAAAGTTAATTTATAAAATAACGCTTGATGCAAAGCCAATATTAAACACCAACATACGCTCCTTAAATAAATTCCACATGGAGAAATATACACGACATACTTTAAAAAGGTGTAGAACCAAAGGGATAATCTAAAAAAATAAAAAGAATTCTGAATTGCATATTGTGTGCATTTGATTCCATCATCCACTTTTGGCACTGTTTAACGGAGGAAGATTTCATTTTTTTTATTAGATTTTTTTTGTCTGGCACTGGCAGCAGAAGATATTAAAATAATAAACGATTAAAATCATTTTATGAGCAGTCAATTACATAATCAACAATGGCTTGGTTTCTGCTTTAACTAAACCATGAAGATGTTTTAAACAAAATAAGATCCCTTTCACTCTTACAACACTGTCACAAGTCAAATATTAATCAAATTGGATTAGCCACTGGAATATTTCCACACACACACTTATCAGCTACACCTGGGATATTTAAATTAAAAAAACACACACAACTTAAAAGGCTCAGCCAGGGTATAAAAGGAGCGACTCACCGCGTGACCTCATTTCGCCTTCCTGCTCTTTATCCCTACCATTTTCCCTGTAGCACAAGCGGCTAGTGTCTGACTAGCGTTACCCGATTCTTTGGATCGAGTGCTTTGGCTTTAATAAGGTAACAGAAGTCCCATGCTCTCATTATTATGCATTTGAACCAAACAAATTTAATAAAAATTATAAGGAATGGTTAACTTAGGACACTGATCTTACCGCCAGGGGGCAATCAAACCAGTAGGGGCCTAGCGTTTGAGAGAGAGAGAGGGAGGGACTCATCTCCCTCTCTCAACTAAGAATATCACGCGCTAAGCCCCTACTGGTTTGACTGCCCCCTGGCGGTGAAATGTGCGTCCTAAGCTGCTCATTGACAAACAGTGGAACAACTAAACACTTCCGTCTTCTCAAGAACACAGCTCGAGTGCAGCAAAATTTCTTACACAAAAAGTATTCAGGTCTCTAGTACAAAGTAAATCATATAATTTTTTTTTTAAAAGCACATGCACACACAATGGAAGAAAAAAAGTCCACCATAAATGCAGAACCGGTGACCAGACCTCACCAACATTCTCTCTCATTCAGAACCAGTGACAGACCTCACCAACATTCTCATTCAGAACCGGTGGTGACCAGACCTGACCAACATTCTCTCTCACTGTTAGTCTCACTCAGTGTTTCCTTTTCATTCTCCACAACAGCACTCGGTGTGCTCTCTTTGTCTTTCTCAGTCTGTGCAGATTCTGGTAGGATTGAAGGCTCTACATGCTTTGTGTTGTTTGACGGTGAACCACAAGCTGTCGACTGGGTGTCTGGGTCTTTTTCAGGGTCTGTGTTATTCGTCGCCTGCTCTTCTTCTTTCTCTTCATTCTTTAGATTCTTGTCTTCACTGCTATCCTCTTCTTCTTCAGAAACGACAGACTGTAAAAAGAAAAGAAAAAAAGAGTAAAAAATGTTAATCTGAAAACACATTTTTAACAAACACTGAAGAGTAAAATATTAATTATTAATCTGAAAACACAATTTTAATAAACACTGAAAATATTTCTGACTCTCCGCCAAAGAGGTTGTTTTGTCTTTGTGAGTTTCACTCACAAAGTACGATATTTTACGGACTATATGGTGCACCTCATTATAAGGCATATCCCCCAAATTTTACACAAAATTCAGATTTTGTTATATTTTCTTACTATATTATTAGTCACATTATAAGGCGCAGAGGTCTCACTCTGGGAAGAAAGTATCTCCTTTTAGTCCGAAAAATATGTTAAACAGATTATTTTTGTTGAGGGTAAATCTACGAAATTTACGAAGAGAACTTTATCATTCACATAAAAAAAAAAGTATTTTGTCGATCATTTGACATTACATGTTTTGGATGGTAAAGATGTTTGTTTGTTTTCGTACCCTGGCTAAAAGACTCCAGGGATCATCCCAACAGCCGAAGCACTTGAACACTATGATACAAATGCACCAGCTAGGGATGAGAACATTACGTGTGTGACCGTTTTGATTACCCCTCCATGTGAGCAGCCACACTCCGACTTCGTAGGAAGGGTAAGGATATAATACAGCATTAATAAAACTAAAAAGTAAGGATATACAAATAAACGGTACTTTCTTCTTTGGGCACTTTTTTTGTTGTTGTATCCATACACCACAGATTCAAGATGAGCCAGCATAAGAGAAAACTCTGGTATCACTTAATACAGTGAAACCCGTTTAGTACGAATTCCAGGGGAGAGGGCCAATTTACTCGTTGTAAGCATTGCTCGTTCAAACCATTTTATCGATTTTGGCAACCCTGACGAACCTATCAATCGGTCCTCACATCTACTGTGATGTGCGTGTTGGTAAAGTGTGAAAAAGACAGAAAAACGGAAACAACACACTTACCCAACAAAGCATGGTTGTAAGCCCAGTATCCTGTATCCATAGGGTTTTTAATGCCGATTACATACACTTTAAAACAGTTTATTAACACACGATAACATCAAAAACATAAAATCCACACACGCGCTTTAAGAGAAAGTTAAAATTTCCCGGAAGTCACAAGATCAGTGCGCAAAGAGTGAGTCCAGTGTCGTCTGCTTGCGCTGCAGACACCCAAGTTGTTATATCGGCCAATCAGAATGCCGCTTACATATCGAGGGGTCAGTCAAGATGGCGATGTTGTTGTCAGTGTGTACTCGTTCTAGCCAGGTAGTTGTGCAAGAAAGCTTGACTTTGGGATGGCGGTGTGGTTGTAAGTGCGTTCTCGTTCTAACCGCGTAGTTTTTGCATAAAAGCTTGACTTTGGGAGTCAATAAATTGTACGTTATATGCAAGTTGCTCGTTGTAGCGAGCTCGTTGTATGCAGAATTATTTAACAAGGAAAAAGAAGGCTTGTGGTCGGGAATTTTGAAACCACTCGTTAAACACGGGCTCTCGTTTAAACCGTACTCGTACTAAATGGGTTTCCCTGTACCTTCAAAAACTAGACTAGTGAAAACCTAATTGTCTTCCTGAAGGAAAAGGGCACTGTTATTAGCGCTTTTTAGTGTATGAATGAAAACAAGTCTTGGAATATGTTTGTTTTCAATATATTTATTTTAGTTTGTAAAGTCTTTCATCATGTTAAACTGTAAGCAGTTCATTATTGTTCATTTAACTCCATATCTACAACTGCACCAGGATTTTTCAAGTCAATCCTAAAGACCAGTAGTGAAAAGCTTAGGAGGAAAAGACACAAGAGAAGACACTGCTGTCACTAAATGGCTCATAATAAGGGAATGCATCTCCCACAACCTACCCAGGACATAATGCATGGGTGCAACTACACAAAATGAAAAAACCTGAAAAGCCGGGGTCATGGGGTAATGTCCCCTTGCAGCTGAAGAAAAAAATGATTTATGAAGGTAGTTTGCTTTTTCCACAATTTATACAAATGCTTATTTTAAATGTTTGAAAAATACAGTAGACACACAAAGATCTTGTTCGACAAATAAAATTTAAAAAAAGGAAATTCCTTTTCTAGTCAAATTCAAAAACAGGAAATCTTTGCATACCAGGAAAAGTTGCACCCATGATAATGTTATGCTGGGCAGCAGTTTTCTTCACACAAACCACTGCATGAAAATACGTCTGTCTCCAAAATTCAGTTTTTTGCTTAAAATTTGCAGGATCCTTTAAACACACAAGCCCACCGTAAAAGACAAAACATTAAATATACACCGCTGAAGGCAATTCTGCGTCCACCCACATCTTTATCCAACACCTTAGAGACTGCGTCATCGAGACTCGATTTATCTGTCATAGTTGAGGCTGTTCCGGTAGTAACAACACTACAGCTGTGACAAAAACTAGAGCACAGCATGCATGTTGGACATCAACTGGCAGAGGCCTGCTACTTATCCAACGCTTTAGAGACTACGTCATCCAGACTGGATTTATCTGTCATAGTTGAGGCTGTTCCGGTAGTAACAACACCACAGCTGTGACAAAAACTAGAGCACAGCATGCATGTTGGACATCAACTGGCAGAGGCCTGCTACTTATCCAACGCTTTAGAGACTACATCATCCAGACTGGATTTATCTGTCATAGTTGAGGCTGTTCCGGTAGTAACAACACCACAGCTGTGACAAAAACTAGAGCACAGCATGCATGTTGGACATCAACTGGCAGAGGCCTGCTACTTATCCAACGCTTTAGAGACTACGTCATCCAGACTGGATTTATCTGTCATAGTTGAGGCTGTTCCGGTAGTAACAACACCACAGCTGTGACAAAAACTAGAGCACAGCATGCATGTTGGACATCAACTGGCAGAGGCCTGCTACTTATCCAACGCTTTAGAGACTACATCATCCAGACTGGATTTATCTGTCATAGTTGAGGCTGTTCCGGTAGTAACAACACCACAGCTGTGACAAAAACTAGAGCACAGCATGCATGTTAGGCCTCAACTGGCAGAGGCCTGCTACTCATTTCACACAATCCTGTATCAACAGAAGACCCACCTGTAACAAAGAGGACAGCTGTTCTGCCTGACCAGCCAGCTCCAGCAGTTTTTCGTTATCTTCTTTCAGCGACTCTACGCTCTGATGTAGCTGCAACAATGTGCACACAGCGTATTCATTTTTAACGTTTAGACAATAATATGACTCAAAGTGGTAAAGCATGTGTAAAGCCTGTGTGCCAGCCATGGTTAGCTGGGATAGCTTTGAGATAATTTGCATAATGACACGCGCACACAGTGTAGCCAGCGGGAGAATTGGAATGCAAGGGGCTAAGTACACTAGCGTCATGCTGGTTAGGGCCCAGGAAGCTGTACAGGTCAAGACCATCATTTAAAACAAAAATTAAATGCACTTCTTCCACAGATCTTCATGTTATTTATTACATTTTTTATATAGTGACAGAATAGTCAAGAGTGACTGGTCACTCAAGGGAAGGAAGGCGCACTACTGAACTTCAGGGCTTCCAATGACAAGGAAAAATCTTTTTAAATATATGGGGGGAAAGTGAAAATCTTTTTCAGTATAACTAAGGATGGTTCCTGCATCTCCAGTCAGTCTATTTTAACTGTTGTTAAATAATGCTGATTTGAAGCGATGCCAGAACAATGTACAGTAAAACTCGGTTATAAGAAAATCGAAGGGAGATTATTTTTGGCTTTCTTATAATTATATCCAAGTTTTCTTATAACAAAACATTTAAGGGTTTTTTCCTTATAACCGAGTTGAAGGGGGGGGAGGGGGGGAGGAAAAGAGAGAAAAAAACCAACTCACTACAACCAACACTGACACAGGTGCTCTTGGAATGACTGCATTTTTAAAAAGGCAGTGGCTATTTACCCTCTAGTGGGAAAACAGAATTCAGGCTATTTTCCCTCACACTCTGTGTCTTTTTCTGGTTTCTCTCTCTCTCTCTGTCTCTCTCTGTCTCACGTCTCTCTATCTCTCTGAATCTCCGAGTTTCAGTTTCTCTCTGTATCTCTTTCTCTCTATGTGTACCTATGTATCTCTCTCTTTGGCTTTCTCTCTGTGTGTCTCTGTCTCTGGCTCTGTCTCTCTCTATGTCTCCCTCTCTCTCTGTCTTTCTCTGTCTCTCTTTCTATGCTTCATGCTCTCTGTATCTCTCATTGTCCCTCTGTCTCTCTTTGTTGGTTTTTTTCTTTCTCTCACTGTGTGACTGTCACCCGCCCACCCCCCCTCTCTCTCTCTGTGCGTTTGTGTCTCTATCTATCTCTTTCTCTCTCTCTGTGCCTCTGTCTCTCTCTCTGTCTTTATCTTTCCTTCTCTTCTGTCTGTCTGTCTCTCTTTGTATGTATGTCTCTCTCCTTTGTCTCTCTTTTTCTTTCTCTATGTGTCTCTGTCTCTCTCTCTCTATGTCCCTGTCTCTCACTGTCTTTCTTTCTGTGTCTGTCTCTATTTCGGACACTCTCTCTCTGTCTCTCTTTGTATGTCTCTCTCTCTCTGTCTCTCTGAGGGTTTTTCTCCTACAGCTGTACAGCTGTGTAGACACAGAGATAAACAGAGAGAGAGAGGGAGAGAGAGAGAGGGGGACAAAGAAAGAAAGACAGAGACATAAACAGAGAAAGAGAGACTGAGTCACAGAGACTGGGAGAGAAAGAGAAACAGACAGAGAGTAATATATAGAAATGGAGACAGAGATAGAGAAAGACAGTGAGACAGAGACATATATAGAGAGACAGACACACAGAGAAAGAAAGACAGAGAGAGAGAGAGAGACAAAGAAAAACAGACACAAAGAGAGAAAGATAGACAAAGGCACAGAGAACGGGAGCGATAGACAGAGACAGATACTGAGACACACAGTGAGACTGAGAGAAAAGCAAAGAAGGAAAAAAAAAGACACAGAGAGAAACAGAAAGGGAGACAGGGAGACATAGAGAGAAAAAGAGACAGAGAGAAAGACAGATTAAACAGAGACAGAGAGAGAAAAGGAGAAAGCCAGAGAGAGACACAAAGAGAGACAGAGGCACACAAAGAAAGACACAGAGAGAGACAGAGACATAGAGAGAAAGACAAACAGACAAAAGACAAAGAGAGACAGAGAGAGTGTGAGATAAAATAGCCTGAGTTATATTTTCCCTCATGAGGGAAAATAGCCTGAGTTCTATTTTCTCACTAGAGGGTAAATAGTCACTGCCTTTTAAAAAAATGTCAATGGCAATTCGCCTATAAGAAAATCGAACTCGCTTATAAGAAAATGAACTGCAAACCAAATCCCATGTGTGAAATCATTTTCTTATATCCAAGTTTGCATTGCGGATGGGAGAAGGAATTTGCTTGATTATAAACAAGTTTTCTTATAAGTGATTTTCTTATATCAGAGTTTTGATGATACATAAGAAAGAAGTTCGGCGGGGAAAAAAGTTTTGCTTGATTATAAGCAAGTTTTCTTATAAGCGAATTCGGCTGTAGTTCTTACAAAAGATAAGTTTGGTGTAGAAGCAACTTAAGCTTATACAAGATCTCACAGTTCTCTGCATGTCTTTAGAGATATTCCTACTGCCCAAAAAAACAATCCACCATCACTGTATCAGACCTCAAATTCGCAAATCTTGACTTCTCCTCTCCCCGTGGGGATATCGGGGGGTCTTTTATATAAATAGTTCCCCCACCTTCTGGAAGTTCTGTGCTTGTAACTTCCTCTAATCTGCCACTCTCTTTGACTCCGCCTTTTTCCTTTGCTTTCTGTCATCTACTATCTTTCTGGCTTATTGGCCCATTCTCCTGCCTTTTATATAAAAAAAATTCCTTTGAGCTCCTCCGAAATCGGAATGTGTTGGCTGTACGCAGTGGGGAGACCAGTGAAAACTGAAAACCGGACACATACGTACCTTACGCATTATGGCCATATGGCCTGGGAACGCAGGAGTAGAAGAAGAGGAGAAGACTCTTCTCCTAGACTGAGCTTTTACAGTGACAGTGTCTACAGGTGCAGTGTCTCATGGCACATCATAATACTCGACTCACTGATCTGTTTTCCTCCAACGTGTCACTGAGGGCCAGTCTCCTCTGCTCTGCCACCTCTTTCCAGTAACTCTCTGGAACAGGCTCTGAAAAACAAAGAAACAGAAAAAAAATTGTATTGCTTGTAATCATGGGAGTATTATGCAAAGCATACTTTTTAATACATTTTTCATCCTAGTCATGTCCACTGTTCCATCAGCAAAGAAAAAAGACCTGGCCAGACCCTGTCTCGGTGGCCCAGAAGCTTTTCGGAAGCCTGGAGGACCTGCAACATACGGCCACCTTCATATTGGATGCTGGGGTGTCACTCTGACGTACGAGAAGAAGAAGATAAATTTTTCACTTGCACAATATGAAGAAATAAACAGAAGACAACCTGGAAATGCATAAATCTCATGCCAGTCAGACAAATAACAAATCTATAACAATTTAAAAGAGACAAAAACAATCAATGCCATCTGAAACTGCTTTCACATAACAAATTGATAATAGATCATACAGAACATGCTTTACAACTTTGGTCACAACATTAGACTATATCAGTCTTTTTTTTCATCCTCTAGAACAAATTGCCCCAAAAGTTAATCTTTTAAAATTAAATAAATAAATGTATTGTTATTGTGAATTAAATGGATGTGGACAGAGACAATCATTCTTTGGACATCAGAAATCATTCCACCAATTTTTACAAAAGTCAGTTCAGCTCTTTAGACTGAAAATAAAACAAAATTACTGTTCATAAGCACACAGAAACACAAAGCTTAAAGACTCTTATTGCTATTCTAACTTACCAAATTGTGTCATGCCTGTGTAATCTGGAAATACGATAAAAAATCTACTACAGTGCAACCTCCCTATTAAGACTCCGTCTAAGATGCAATCCAAAAATGTTTCACTGATTTTGTCCCCTTCATATCCAGACTACAGTACTGAGTGTTCAAGGTCTTGAAAGAGAGAGAGAGAGAGAGAGAGAGAGAGAGAGAGAGAGAGAGAGAGAGAGAGAGGGGGGGGGGGGGAGTTGCTTTGTATATATGCATTGTTGCTGGTTTGTGTCATTCTTGAATGCTGTTTTTGTTGTCTATTTGTTGATGAATTATTGATTGTAAAGCGCTTTGGGCTCATCTGAGGTAAAGCGTTATATAAATGTACTATTATTATTATTATTATTATTAATAGGGAAGTTCCACTGTAGATTCTACTTTGAGAAAGGCAAACTTTCTGTTGGTTAACAATTCACCTTTGACCATCAGTTCGTAGGCCTCATTCTCTTCCTCATCCACCAAAGAGTGGTCTCTCTTGGGGCGCTCCTTCAGTCGCTGTTCCAGCAAGTCCTCCAGCAGGCTGTCATCTGTCTGGGTGGCTGTGCTGACACACATGCCCTGTCTGTCGCTGAGGTTTTCTGAATCGCTGCTGTCATGGTACAGTCTCACTTGCCCGTGGGAGGGGCGGAATTTGGGCCTCTCTGTCGATTTGCCTGGTTTGTCCTGGTAGATAATTGAATTCATAAGTTGATGGATGATTAATCCTAGAATCTTGAACAAGTTGAAGTGTCTGTGCACTGCATCTTAATCAAAAAGAAACCGTGACTGACTGATGGAATCAACCAAACTAAACTTTAAGGTTTTGTTTGTGTGCGTGTGCGTGTGTGCGTGCATAAGAGCGTGTGCATGTGTTCGTTTTTGGATTTTTTTTGTTTAGTTTATTTTTATAAATTATTTTTTTGTTGCTCTTTTCATATTCAAAAGCAGCAACAGACCTGGCCTGGAGGGATGGACCTCATTTAACTAAACTCTGGAGGACGATGCAAGACCTTCGCCGGACAGCCAGTTTTATGTCAGCACTCGAACTCACTCACTCAGTTTTTTATAAGTAGCCAGAGATGAACGCAGAAGAAGACGAATGTTGCTCTTTCCGTCAATAGATTATATGGGTTTTGCCAAACAATTAAATTGTCATCTGGCAAATATTTTGGTTAAATCCTAAATCCATTTTAAACCATTAATCAGGGTGCTGATTTCCTACAAAATTTGCCTTGAAAGTTGAATTTAGTAAGGGATAGGGTTAGAATTGGATTAGATAGGGTTAGGGCTACTTTCATCACATTCACAGAGAAATAATTAAAAATTAAGATAATGAACAGGTAAAGACGAACTGAAACCCTACTTAATTCAACAATCACCACTGACCGCCACTGCAAAGTCATCGAAACAAGTGCCATAACATGATATAAACAGTGCCAAAAGAAAGAGAAGATGGCAGACTTTGTGTTCAAGATCTTACTTTTAAGTTTGAGCGGTTGTTTTGGGGGTGAAAATCAATTTATGAATCCTTCCATGTGATGAAACTAGCCACAAACTGATTCTAACCCTATCCCTTACCCAATTCCAAGCAAATTTGGTAAGAAATCAGCACCCTGATTATGGGTACTGGATTTAGGATTTAACCATTAAATTATATTATCATTCTTTACCGATTAGGCAATAGTCACATTTCTGCCCATAACTCATAAGGAAGATAATCTGTTGACAGAAAAAGCAATTGGCTATGGTTTCTGTCTTAATTATCTCCCAAACAGGCACACATGTTACTATTGCCACTGTTTACAGATATAGGCTCACATTCGATTCAGCCTTTACATGTTTTATTCAAACCTTGACTTGAGAATAGCGTCATACTCATTGTTTACTTGGAAGGTAAGAAATGGTAAGCAATACCACTAATTCCAGCAGACTTACATGAATCAGACCGATGCCCACCAATGCAGTTTCATCCAGCGCTGACTGTTGCAATGTCTGCAGGGACTTGCGCTCAGGACAATCCTGTTGGGGAAAAACCCACAAAAAACTCAATCAGTTGGAAAAGAAAGGACAAAATTGAAATGTCCCTTCATCAGACAAATGTTGTCCTTTAAAATTATTTTGTCCACGCCAGTCAAAATGAATCTCTAATGTGTAAAGTTTCTTGATACTTTTGTTCATCAACAGAATTAAGGCATCAGCAAGATGAGGGAGCTTGTCCTTTGAAAGAGGAATCATGGAATGAGAAATAAATTTATGCTGCATTCCTTTCCTTCCTTCTGTTTGAGTGACCAGTCACATTTGACTATTTTGTCACTTAAATCAGTTCAAACAGGGGGATCTGTGGAAGTGGAAAAAGATTAAGACAAAAGAAGAAAAACGTAACATATGTAACCCAGCCAGTCAGGGCCCGTTCAGCGGACACCCGACGTGATGCTGCGTCTGGCAGGAACACCCTAAATAGTAAACTACAGAAACTACAGGAGGGGGGGGGGGGGGGGGGGTTTGCTGGAGATTTAGTTTCTTCTTCTTCTTCTTACAGTTGGGGATGTTTATCCTGCCCCGCACTCACCAGTCTTCATTCAGACCATTAATAGCGCACAGGATGCATGCTATGTGAATTGGTGTCATCCATCCCACCGGCACACACGGCCTACTCGTACCAAAAAATGGGATGGGCTTTAACGTGTGCGCAAGATCTTGTGCATGCGTTCACACACAGGACCTCGGTTTTTCAAAAGGACTTTTTCCCCAACTTACGTTGGGTACCCATTTAGTGATTCAGGGGTCACGCTAGTGTTTTTTTAAACGTGTTCTGCTTACGCGACATCGGCAAAAAAATGTGTAAGGGAAGCAAAAAATCGCATCAAAAAACAAAATGATAAATCTAAGCTAAAAACAATGAAAACAAGACTAGCAACAAAAACATGCATTTTTATTCACTAACCAGTCATTTTCGGTGATCACGGCGATCCTCAAAGTCGACACGAGCGCTGTTATCACCCCAATGCGCTTACAGTGATTTTCCCGCCACACTGCACTGCGCCTACATCACAGCAGTACTGAAAGCAGTGGCACTTTTCTATAGTCTGTTCCAATCTTTGGTGTAGCAGAACCACTATACGTGTAGGGACCATAGGACTCCTAAAGTCTGATTCACCATCTAGACTCAGATGCGATTTTGAGCGGGCGTCATTTTGCGTACAGATTACGCGTAAACGCCGTAAAAATGCGTCAGCGATTTTTTAAACGCGTCAAATACGCAAGAAACATCCGTTAGCGATTTACACCTGGGTGAAGTGGTGAATATAGGAGTAAAGTGCCTTTCCCAAGGACACACCACTGTGACCCGAGCTGGGTTTGAACCCACGCACTCGCAAACCTGACAGATTACGAGCTAGCGACTCAGACTTACCATTCCAACCGAGCTACAGCGGCTCCTGTGCCCAGACAAATAGAGAAGGCACTGTCCCCCATCATACCCAATAGACACTGAAGCATCCGATGACCTAGAGGCCGTCATCTCCACGCGTAGAGCTTTGGGGATGAGGATCTTCTCTCCCTTGAAGATGATGTTGATGATGGACAGCTCGTCTCGGAAGTTCCAGTAGTCAGATATGCTGGAGGGGCAATCTGTGCATGACTCTGGCCAACCCTTTTGGATGGTGGACATCAGGGTCTGCAGCTGGGGGTCTGCCATGGTAGCTTCTTCTATCTGCAGATTATTTTTTTTTTTTATCGCTGATGGGCACATTTCTGATGACTGCGTGGATGACGGCCTCTAGGTCATTGGATGCTTCAGTGTCTACTGGGTATGATGGGGGACAGTGCCGAGATGTCACCGGGATGTTTTTCCCAGGGACATGGATGATGTCCAAGTCATACTTCTGCAGCTGGAGCAGCATCCGTTGGAGGCGGGGTGGAGCATGTGCCAAGGGCTTCTTGGTGATGATTTCCAGGGGCTTGTGGTCGCTGCGGACGGTGACATGTCGCCCATAGATGTAGTATGTACTGGTGGAAACGCTGACAACCAAACACAATGGCGTACAGTTCCTTCTCTCTTTGGGCGTAGTGCTGTTCAGTTTTGTTCAAGGATTTTGAAACAAAGTTGATGGGTTTTCCGTCTTGGAGGATGAACGCTCCCAGGCTTTATTGGCTGGCATCAACCTGGAGGACGAGGGGTTTGGTTGGATCGAAGTATGCAAGGACTGTCTCACGTGAGATGATCTAATTGGTGGAGTCAAAGGCTTGTTGTGGTGTGTCCCAATGGAACTCCACATCATCCTTCAGTAGGTCTCTCATTGGTTTGATTTTCTCCGATAGCTGAGGTATGAATTTGGCCAGATAGGTGAACATGCCCAGCAGTCTGCAGCTCCTTTTTGTCTGAAGGTGCTGGCATGTTGATGATGGCGCTGACCTTGGAGGGGTCTGGTTTGAGTCCATCAGCCGTAACCAAGTGGCCAAAGTATTCCACTTGTTGGGCTCCGATCATGAGTTTGTCTGGGTCAAACTTGTTTTGACTTGGAGACCGCTGACACAAAGGTGCCGACGGTCTTGGCCTCCACAGCTTCTTGGGGCAGATCGTTCCATTCCCGGGTGGTGCGTAGGGGGATGCTGGATTTTCTATACTCAGTTCTGCAGAAGATCTGAGAGAGCTGAGCGCAGCATGAGAGTGGGTACGCGGGTGTCTTGGGGGTGGCGGTGCCAGTTTTTCCTTCTTCTTCTTTCTTTAAACAACCACCATCATCTTTTTTGGGGTCAGGTCAGGTCAGGTTATAGCATAGCATAAATGGCACTATAGGTAGGAACGACGGAATTAGGTCAAACTGCAGCGATTTTTCCTGTCAAAATCCCGAGCCCCGATTTTGGCCATGTGCCAAACGGTCACTTCCTTTGCTTGTTTTTATTGATGGTTATTCTTGGCGCTGACCATCCGAGGTTTTTTCTTTGTGGAAGCAGACACCTACCCGGTTATTCGGGAACGATCTATTTTTACGCGAAGATGGCCGATCGCGAGAGACAAGCGATCCAATATTTGGGTCCAGTTCATTTGTTTACCATTTCTGAACGGTAACTACTTGCTTTTTTGAAACAAATACTTAGTTACATTTGATTATTTTTCTACAAGTACACCAAATTTGGTGCATCTAGAATAAAGCTCAATGCTGCTCAAGGTCTCCACAAGTCGGGAGGTGTTACGTCGAAGCCTGTCCCACATGTTGTTTTCTGCCATGTTCATGTTGATGTTGCGATCTTGTGAGTCGCACAAAAAGCTTAGGCCTAACCTGTCTAATGTTTGGGGTTGATGTTGCCCATTTGAATAAGCTTTATTTTGGCACCAATGTTTTGTTTATTGGTAAAAAAATAAATAAGTTATGGCTGTTTTAACTTTTATTCATCCAAACCTTGATACGGTAAGGGCCGGTAACCTTGATCAACTTTTTCTTATATAGCTCATGTAAAAAAAGCTATCATTTTAAAACGTCGTAACTTTCTCAATTTTCGACCGATTTTGATAATTTGGGTATCATTTTAAAGGTCTTGTCGGGCTCTTTCCAATGACATTAGGATTTGACAAAAAGTTAAAAAAATATTAATTTTTATAACCATCCTACTATGGCTTGTACCCACGTGTCGTCATATCCGGCCACAAGGAGCGCCATATTATGGGAGAC
>JAGGCT020001065.1:0-7500 GCA_017654935.2 Phymorhynchus buccinoides | reverse complement strand
ATGAAATGAAGCAAATTTCAGTATCATTTTGCCCATGAGACGAGCGTTAATGTCTAGCATTCGTCTCATGGGCAAATTTGACTGAAATTTCTTTATTTCATGAGATAATTGGGGTGGGCTTCTTACCCGCCCATGCGCTTTTTACCCCGTCTTCCCCTACTACTACTACTACTATTACTACTACTACTACTACTACTACTACTACTACTACTACTACTACTACTACTACTACTACTACTACTACTACTACTACTACTACTACTACTACTACTACTACTACTACTACTGCGCGCACACGCACGCACACGCACACGCGCACACACACACACACACACACACACACACACACACACACACCCCGTAGTTCCCCTAGTAGTAGTAGTAGTAGTAGTAGTAGTAGTAGTAGTAGTAGTAGTAGTAGTAGTAGTAGTAGTAGTAGTAGTAGTAGTAGTAGTAGTAGTAGTAGTAGTAGTAGTAGTAGTAGTAGTAGTAGTAGTAGTAGTAGTAGTAGTAGTAGTAGTAGTAGTAGTAGTAGTAGTAGTAGTAGTAGTAGTAGTAGTAGTAGTAGTAGTAGTAGTAGTAGTAGTAGTAGTAGTAGTAGTAGTAGTAGTAGTAGTAGTACGAGTACTAGTACTAGTATAGTAGTAGGATTAAGTAAATTGTTGTGGAAGTCATGCTTGTTTTCTCATTTATTTATTTATTTGATCGGTTGGTTTCTGTTTTGCTTTTTGTCATTACTGATGTTGACTGATGCTCTGCGTACCATATGTCATTGATATATTACTGTGGCACTGTAGTAGTAGTAGTAGTAGTAGTAGTAGTAGTAGTAGTAGTAGTAGTAGTAGTAGTAGTAGTAGTAGTAGTAGTAGTAGTAGTAGTAGTAGTAGTAGTAGTAGTAGTAGTAGTAGTAGTAGGTAGGTAGGTAGGTGATGTAGGGCTATGCATAGGCCTCTCGGCCCTTATTACGCCCCTTCTCGATGAATTTGACTTGTCAGAATTTATGTAGTAGTAGTAGTAGTAGTAGTAGTAGTAGTAGTAGTAGTAGTAGTAGTAGTAGTAGTAGTAGTAGTAGTAGTAGTAGTAGTAGTAGTAGTAGTAGTAGTAGTAGTAGGTAGGTAGGTAGGTAGGTGATGTAGGGCTATGCATAGGCCTCTCGGCCCTTATTACGCCCCTTCTCGATGAATTTGACTTGTCAGAATTTATTTAGTGGTTTGCGTCTCTTAAATCAATAAACTAATAAAAAGATAAATCTTTAAGAGAATGGCTTTTTTATATATATATATATATATATATATATATATATTTTTTTTTTTAATTCATCAAAACATTTAAATTTTGTTATCAAATTTGGGTTTTCGTCCAAAAGATTTTTGAATTCATTAATGCTAGGTGCATTCTTTATGTTAATTGGTAGATCATTCCACATATGAACAACACGGTTAGTAGTAGTAGTAGTAGTAGTAGTAGCAGTAGCAGTAGTAGCAGTAGTGGTGTACGTGGTGGTGGTGGTGGTGATGGTGGTAGTAGCAGTAATGGTAATAGTACTAGGAGTAGTAACGGTAATAGAAGAAGTAAATTGTAGTGAAAGAGGTGTTTTCCGTTTATTTATTTGTTTGTTTGTTTATTCGGTTGGCTAGTTTTCTGTTCTGTTTGTTTTTATTGCTGATGTTGATGCTCTGCCTACCATGTTGTTACTACACTGATTACTGTTAATCGTTGTTTCTGTTGGCGATTTTCCTGTGTCTCAGTGTTCATTTATAGTATTATAGTTATGCATTGCATGCTTAGAACCAAGGACAGAATGGAAGACTAGGCCCAGCCTAAATTCTTATCCTTGTAAAATAAAGTTTCTGAAGTCTGAAGTCTTTTGTTTTCTTTCTCCCTCCCTCTCTCCCTTCCCCCCCCATCTATCTCTCTCTCTCGCACTGCCCCCCTCTCTCTCTTATTGTTTCTGTATTTGTCTGTGTCTGTCTGTCTGTCTGTCTGTCTCTCTCCCCCCCCCCCTCCCCCCCCCCTCTTTATCTCTCTCTCACACACACACTCACACACAATGCTCCTCTCTCTTATTGTTTCTGTCTCTCTCTCTGTATCTGTCTGCCTCCCTCAATCTCTCTCACTCTCTCTCTCTCTCTCTCTCTCTCTCTCTCTCTCTCTCTCTCTCTCTCTCTCTCTCTCTCTCTCTCTCTCTCTCTCTCTCTCTCTCTCTCTCTCTCTAGGGCCAGCCACACGCCCACTATCGCACAATGCGATTCGATCACGTGATCTCGATGCGCTAATCACACTTATTCTTGGAGACCACGTGATCGAATCGTATTGGTCAGATCAGGTCAATTAAGACGACTAGGCCTCGCGGCTTCTCAGAAAATCTTTCGCCAATATTGTTTGCTGTTTATCTTAACGATTTTCAGTCCTTGATATCAGAGGACATGAACGGGCTACATACTTTAAAGAGGGAGGCTGGGGGGCTAGGTTGGAGTGAAGAAGAACAGAATATAGCCTAATGCTAAAAATGTTTCTATTATTATATGCTGATGACACAATTTTATGTGCAGAATCAGTAGAGGACTTACAAAAAGCATTAGACGCAATGCATGAATATTGCAATAAATGGAATTTACGAGTTAATATTAAAAAAACAGAAGTTGTTGTGTTTTCTAGAGGTAAAATACGAAATATTCCTCAATTCCAATACGAGGGGAAAAGTATCAAAACGGTATTTGGCTATAACTATTTGGGCATCTATTTTAACTACAACAATAAATTTAGTGTCGCCCCAAAACAACTCTATGACAAAGCATCACGAGCTATGTTTTGCCTCTTAAAAAAGTGTAAAAAGATGATGTTACCTATAGATATAAAAATAGAGTTATTCGACAAAATGATTACTCCCATTCTTCTTTACAGAAGTGAGGTATGGTGTCATAACATGACAGATTTAGCTTCAAAACTACAACTTCGTTATTATAAAATTGTTCTCAAATTAAATAAAAGTACACCAAGCTGTATGGTTTATGGGGAATTGGGGCAGTACCCTTTAGAGATTCAAGCGAAGAGCAGAATGTTGCATTTTTGGTTCAAGCTTGTCAATGATGCTAACCAGTCCAAATTATCATGTACCATGTATCGTTTTATGTTACATTTGTATAAAGAAAACAAACATGTGTCACCTTTAATTTTATCTGTCAAAACGTTATTAGATAACCTTGGATTGAGTGGTTTGTGGCTACAGCAACCACACACCAATATTTCACAAAACTGGTTTAAATCTAAAGTTTTACTCACCCTAAAAGATCAATTTATCCAACAGTGGTTCTCGCAGCTGGAAGAAAAACAAATATTCAGTAACTATAAATTGTATAAAGATATGTTTTCTTGTGAAGATTACTTCAAAATGTTACCCGAAAACTTATTATTGTTTTTTGTAAAATTTAGAACATTAAATCATAGATTACCCATTCAAACGGGGAGAATCCAAAATATCCCACATAGTGAAAGGTTTTGTTCGAAGTGCGACCACCAAGCTCTAGGAGATGAATTTCATTATGTTTTTGAATGTCTAACGTTTCAGGATGCTAGAAAACGTTATTTGCCAAATTATTGTTTAAAAAACCCAAACGTAATAAAGTTTAATTCCTTATTTCAGTCAAAAAATAAAAGAACTCTCAGTCGTTTAGTTTGTTTCATAAAGGTTATTTTAAAAGAGTTCTGAACCTTAGTTGATACCACGTACCTCATACCACATTCACATTTTTTTAAAATTTATTTTTTCTATTATTCACACATCTTGGTCACCATGTCTGAGTTTATGTCCTAATTGTTTCTTGTCTTGTTTCATATGTCAATATTTGTTAATGGAGATAAGTTAATTAGCGGTTTAAAAAAAAGGATTCATATGTGAAATTCCAGCAACTGTGTTGTGCATGTATATGTGTGTGTGTGTGTGTGTGTGTGTATGTGTGAAGGTGTATCTGTGCATGATGGTATAATGTGCCTGGTGATGAGTACTGTTTAAAAAAAAGTGTTTTTGTTGGTTTTTGTTGTGTGTTTTTTTGTTTGGAGCCTATGTAATACTATGTTGATGTGTACTGTTATGGTGTCTTTTGGGCAATTGTTTGCAATGTTTGATGCCGCAGGTGTGAATGGTACGTGTATGCATTTTCTTGTGCCCCCAGGGGTTTTGAAATAAAGTTGATTTGATTTGATTTGATTCAAGCGTCTTTTCTTTCTTTCTGTTGTTTTCTTATTTAAAAAAAAATTCAGTTGGCACAGCTGTGACGGTTTTGGTAGACTATCAGTCATACTGGTATTTTAATTGTCTTAAAGTTTAGGTCTTTGTCCAGGAGGTTTTTGAATGCAAGTTTTGTCTGAGCAGTAGTGCGTTCCAATAGTTAGTCACTCTGTTACTGAAAAAGTGTCTCCTGATGTTAGTTCTACTATACTGTGTTAGTATTTTAATTCATGATTTCTAGTCTTTGACAAATTCGAGATCTGGAACAAACCGTTGTTAGTATTGTCAGGACCATTAAGAATTTTATATACATTGATTAGGTCACCACGAAGTCTTCTGTATTTCAATGATGGTAAATCAAGTTTATGTAGCCTTTCACTATAATCAAATTATTTTTTTTTTATAAATTAATTTAGTAGTTCTCCTCGATCTGTACACGCTCAATTGAAACTGCATGATTGTCGTTTAAGATGTTGGCAAATCAGATGTTGGGAATAATTAAAAGAACATTCATTCGTTTAGATAAGGAAACATTTTTGTTACTATACAAATCATTGGTACGTTCACATTTAGAGTATGGTAATATCATCTGGTACCCGTATCTAAAACGTCAGTCAGCTTCTATTGAAAGGGTACAGAGGAGAGCAACCAAGATGGTTAAAAGTTGTAAAGATTTTAATTACCAAGCTAGATTAAAATTTTAAACCTTCATTCATTAAAAGGAAAACGTGTTAGGGGAGACCTTATACAGATGTACAAAATGTTTAACAACTTAGATGACATTAGCATTGATTCTCTTTTTACACTATCCATTTATAACAGCACTAAAAATCAAGAGGGAAAATTACATATACAGCGTTGTAATACTAACAGGCGTAAACATTGTTTTAGTAATCGAGTTGCTAACCTCTGGAATTTACAAACACCTAACCTAAAAAGAGCACCAACACTAAATACCTTCAAAAATCTCCTCGACAAAGATGAAAATTTTAGTCAACTATTTTTTGAACATGATGATTGAATTACAATCATAATTTTAAAAGGCATGCTTATGCAAACAAAACAGTGTCAATGAAGGGACGTTTATAAGCCGTGAGGCTTAGGCTTGAGCCAGTCCCACACTATACTATAGATATGGATTCCAAATTTGGTTCCCATACTCCAGATGTGGTCTAACCAAACGTTATTAACAGTCGTGCGAATTTAGTGGGCGTGTGGCTGGCCCTTCTCTCTCTCTCTCTCTCTCTCTCTCTCTCTCTCTCTCTCTCTCTCTCTCTCTCTCTCTCTCTCTCTCTCTCTCTCTCTCTCTCTCTCTCTCTCTCTCTCTCTCTCTCTCTCTCTCTCTCTCTCTCTCTCTCTCTCTCTCTCTCTCTCTCTCTCAATCTACCCCATCTCTCTCTCGCACTGCCTCTCTCTGTCTTATTGTTTATGTATTTTATCTGTCTCTCTCTCTTTCTCCCCCCCCCTCTCTCTCTCTCCCTCTCGCACACACACATTGCCTCTATCATTCTCTTTTGCTTTGTCTTTGTCTTTTTCTCACGGTCTCTCTGTCTCGATCCCTCTCTGTCTTTCTGTCTCTCTCTCATTGTCGCTCTCACTGTTTCTCGATCTCCATCACTATAGATATCTATGTTCCCCTATATCATAGTCTCTCTTATCTCCCTGACCCTCTGTATCTTTGTCCTTCTTTCTGTCTGTTTTTTTCTTCCCGTCTCTCTCTCTCTCTCTCTCTCTCTCTCTCTCTCTCTCTCTCTCTCTCTCTCTCTCTCTCTCTCTCTCTCTCTCTCTCTCTCTCTCTCTCTCTCTCTCTCTCTCTCTCTCTCTCTCTCTCTCTCTCTCTCTCTCTCTCTCTCTCTCTTAGTGTGAGGCATTTGCACACCTGTGGCGTAGACCTGCGATTCCATAAATGTACAGAAACATGCAGTTTACCTTTGCATTAAAATTCTTGACATGTCAAAGTTATTGTTTGCGTCATATTGACTCAGTGGGTAGAGAATGTGGCAGTTGCTAGCAGCACAAACGAAAGGGAATCCCATGACGTCAACAATGACGTCACAACTTTCTCATTGAAGAGTTCAACATGGCGGAACCCATTGGACTCGTGCGAGAGTCAAACCAGTCGTCTTCTTCCTTCTCGTAAACCAGTTCCAGAAATGCAGTGGTCTACATTAAGTCTTTTGTTACACTGTTGGATAATTGTTGAATTCATGAGTGCAAAACGGCGTGTAGGTATAATACCAAATCAGAAATAGCAGACGATAAATGGCCAGCAGACGACAGACCTTGATTGAACTACTAGTTCAACTAGTAGAAGTATTTTGTCTAATCATGGTGTAACAAAGAGACAACGTTCCCGTGGATCCTAGGCTACCAGTACCAAAGAGACCTAACATTCCATTCAGCAAAGAACATGATAACTACAAATTTTAGCCTAAGTTTAGGAACTAAAGCGACTTTTAATTAAAATCTGACATCAAGAGGAGCATAAAAAAAAGCTATGTTCTTACTTTCTTTCATGGTCGTCTAGGTCTAGGTGTTTGCCCTATCTTCTTGTGTCATGATAGGTATAATAATTCAACCAGAACGCGTTTGACAGATCGTCAAAAGTTAGGACATTAATTGCAGCATGTCCTACATGCAAGGAGAAGCAAGAGACTGAGAAAATACTCAACTTTAAATCCAACAACTAGACTACAATTGGGTGCGTAGCGCAATCACTAGGAATCGAAAAACTACCAATAGGTATAACAGGTAATGATAGCGTGATGTCCCCCTATCACTACGCACCCTATTTTAACCCTAGCCCTATTCCTAACCGTAACCCTTAATCCTAACTTAACCCTAACCCTATCCCTAACTATTCCATTGGGTAATTATAATACTAATACTAATAGTTTTATGCATACGTAGTATGGTCAGTTAGTAGATTGCTGTAGTGGTTTAGCCTGGTAGTGTTATCAATACATAGTGATAGCGGCACGTCCCTGTACATACAATTTATACCTACCAAAGATCTGATTCTAAAGCTAAATTTAGAGTTGTTAATACTAATAGCAGGTTAGATCAACAGACATATTGAGTAATCAGTGTAAAACAAACAACAGGATTATATATATTTGTGACTGGAATCTACTTGACCCTAAATGAGAGGTGAGAAGGATCAGGAATTAACTTAAGCTTAGGATCGCAGAGTGCAATGCCCAATGTAATAGGAGAGGGGCCTGCTGAGATTAGCCTTTGTTGTATTGTAGCCCAGCGGTGTGTGCATAGAA
>JAGGCT020001064.1:0-20000 GCA_017654935.2 Phymorhynchus buccinoides | reverse complement strand
CCCCAACTTCAAATTGAGGCTGCCCTTTAAAATGATGTTTCGTTTTGAATTTGGAGACATTTGCATGGGAGTCAAACCTGGTCAAAACAAGATTTATTTCCAGCTATTAGAGGTGAAACCCGTGATTTTGACACGTGATCTGGTGGATCTTCAACAAAATATCACCATTTCCCTATGGCAACACAGTGAGTTGTAAGTCATATTATGAATGGCCTAACATTGTGTTGCCATGGGGAAATAAAGATAGATGTTTTGTGAATATGTTTACTTGTACAGAGAGTAGAGATACGCGGCATCGCAGAGTGGTTTGGTAAAAAACAACACATCTTGTCGGCTCGATCAGTGTGTAAATGTAGACCCCATCTGTCTGTTCTTCTGCCTGTCTGGGTTTTTTTGTTTTTACGTTGGCACTTTCTGATGTTTATGTGTGCATGCATACAAGCGCACACTCCGCGTGTGTGTGCCTTCATGTGCAGGGCCGGATCTAGTGGAGGGGGGGGGGGCTGGTTTCTGGACCCCCCTCTCCCCCAAATACACACATACCCATCTGCCACAAGCAATATACCTTTCACAAGGGTGGAAAGTAAGAAATGGCTCGAGTTTTGCAATAATAATCTCTAATTTGCTAACGTTTTCGGGGGGCTTTGGCCCCTGGACCCCCAAATGAATACCGCCCCCTAATCCAGAACCGATGTAGCTCACTGGAGCTCCGGCAGAACCCTCCCCCATGCATGAGCTTTTTTGTGTCTTTGATGATGAAGGAAAAGCGGTAGGGGGGTAAATTTGGACCAAATGACAACTTTTTCGTTGCCACTGGGTTTAACGTGTGCTAAGTGCATGTACACACGGGACCTCGGTTTATCGTCTCATCCGAAAGACTCCACATTCAGACCGTAAGGCCTAGTGCAAAGTGAGAGGAAAAATCCCCTGTACCCAGGTTCGAACTCGGGTTCACTTGACACGAAGCGAACGCGTTACCACTGTGCCACTCTACACCCCACTGTGCCACTCTACACCTATGAAGAGGTAAAGGAATCTGCCCAGCAACAGGCTCTCTTCCCAGGGCAGGGGTCTATAGAGTTGGGGCCTGGCGGTGAAAACGATGCGGATCAAGGAATTGGGTGTTATTGATTTCCTTCCGCGTGTAAATATATGTGACCCAGCACCACGAAAGGGACATTAAGTCGCTGGGCTAGTTTCTCACAACAGGCTTGCAAAGTCAAAAGTATCATTTTTTAATCATTTTTGAGATATGTGTATTTTCTTGCTCTCGTAATCTTTCATATTTATAAACGACAATCTTTGTTATGGTCTCTAAATACTCCAAGAATTGCTTTAAGATGAGTAGGTCAATGCATTTTCTTCAGCTAGGCTACACTTTAGACTGTGATTTCTCAAAATGGCCGACAGTCACCCTGCGTACCAAATTTAAAAGCTCATAACTCTAAAGCGGAAACAAAGTTGCAAGAATGGTTCTTATATCATTTGAAAGAGACTTGTGTGAAGTTTCTAACTGTACCATTTTCTCAGAATGGTCACTTTGACACTTAATTAACCCTTTCGCCGCCAGCCATTTTTCAGCAAAAAAAACATCCATTAAACTTACCTGGGTAGAGAAAAACATTCATCTGCAATATGGGGGATTCCTCTATGACATGTATGGCGTAAGGCCTATCCTTACCTCCCAAAAGCTCCCCCCTCTCTCTCTCTCTCTCTCTCTCTCTCTCTCTCTCTCTCTCTCTCTCTCTCTCTCTCTCTCTCTCTCTCTCTCTCTCTCTCTCTCTCTCTCTCTCCTTCTCTCTTCCCTTTCCTCTCCATCTCTTCTTCTCTTTACCATGTGCTTCATGAACAAATTAACAATATTACTTTTAAGAATAATTTGATATGAGAAAATTTTTTTGATTCGGTTGTTTGTTTTCCTGCTGTTTGTTCACTGTTGGTGTAATTTGGATTGTATAATATTAGTAATGGGAGTGTGATTGATTCTGAAAGTCTTGATAAAGATTAATAATCGAAATAATGACTAATGTTGAGCTTTTTGTTTTGCTTCTTCCCCCCTCAGATCTATCTCCCAAAATTAACCCTTTCACCGCCAAAGTCGCATTTTAGCACCACAATGGTTTATCACCCATATGTCACTAAAAGGCATCAAATCAGGACCTGTTATCCGAAGACCCTATTTTCTTAATTTTGGGAGGTAAGGATAGGCCTGATGTTATATATGTCACAGAGGAATTCACAATATTGCCGATATTTTATTTTCTCCACCCAGTTAAGTTTAATGGGATTTTTTGGCTGAAAAATGTCTGGCGGCGAAAGGGTTCAGGAAACATGGTCTTTGGATAACAGCCCCTGGTTTGAGGCCTTTTCGTGACATGGGTGTTAAATCATTGTGGTGCTAAAATGTGACATTGGCGGTGAAATGGTTAATGTCCCTTTCGTGGTGCTAGGTCACATAATGTATATCAATTGGTCTCTTTTGTGTTCAGTGCGATCCACGAGAGTGAGATCACCTTACCCCCACCAGCTAAAATCCCCACGCCCTACGGGGGCCGGCTGGTGTGGACTCTACCCGGGGGCAACCTGCTCATCGTGCACGTCAAGGACAGGAACAAGATACGTCACAAGAAACGGTGGTCCCAGGTCAGTTTGACCTCGAATGTTATTCATAAAGGTCAAGGTCAATTGCTCATCTGAACGTAGGCTACGACGCTATTTGATAGCCTATGCGATGATCTTCTTTTTTTTGCTGTCCCATCTTCTGGGGCAGAAAAGTGGCGTTGCTTCCACGCTGCTCATCTCGAATCTCAACTAGCTCGCAGCCACACCCCGGCTTGTTCAGGTCGCATGTACGATGATCTGATCTGGGAAAAGGGTAAGGTCAGTCAGATCATTATACATTTTTATGGACAGTGTCTATATTATAGTAACCTAAGGTCGTGTTCCTTTACCTGTTTGTCTGGGACGGTATTCACGTTGAGATAGCATGAGACTTAGCATGATGCTAACTTAGAAGCTCTTCCAATGTCCTATAGGATTTAATAGGACTTTTGGAAGAGCTTCTAAGTTAGCATCATGCTAAGTCTCATGCTATCTCGACATGAATACCGTCCCTGGTGTTTTGTATTTTTATATTTATGTGTCTTCCAGGCTCTTACTGTTCTTTCTTATTAAAAAAAACAACAACAACAAAACACCGACACATTTAGATTCTTTCATTAGCCAATGCATCAGTGTACAAAGGAAATCATTTTAGTTTTGCGCAAACAAAGAATGCGCATGGGTGGACAACCAATAAGGTCCAATATAAAAGTATATACATGTAGTAACAAATCAGGTTATATAAAGATATAATATGATATATTATTTATGTATCTCTCGCTCTCACTCTCTTTCTCACTCTCAGACACACACACACACACACACACACACGCATGCACCAATACACACACATACACGTGCGCATGCACACTTCTACCAAAGCACACACACACACACACACATGCACGCACGCACGCGCGCGCGCGCGCGCGAGCATGAAAGCACATTGACACACGCCAAGCTTATCTATTCAATGCATTTATAACCAAAATCTGATTTATTTATTTTTCCAGATAAATCAGCCATCTTTTCTCATTAGGCTTCCATGATTTTTGTTTTTAATGCATAGAACGCCTATAAAATATATCTCTCGTTCCGTTTCTTGAAGTAGGCCCAAGATTTCAACTATTTCCTTGTGTGTCTGTCTAATTAATAATTAAACCGTTTAAAAATAAAAATAAAAAGATCGATCACAAACTTTATAGGCTATGACTTCCTTTGTTTCAGTTTGCTCCATTATATTTAGGCGGTGAGAATGCGACATGTCTGTTCGTTGGGGGAGGGGGGGTGGGGGGCATAATGAAATGAAAAAGAAACACCCGAAGGTGCTGATGGGACCCAGAGATGCACCAGCCACGCCTGCCCTATCAACACGAGAGCAGCCCTTAATAAATCAGTCGACTGAAAAAGCAATCAGTTTTTGCTCTTTTCTGTCATAACCTACGGGCAGAACAATAATAATAATCGATGGCTTAGAGTCAAAGCGGACTATCTTTATATAGTCCATTGACTTATTATTGATGATATTGCAAAAACTAAGAACTTGTATTAAGAAAGACTGTAAATAGCCTACTATAAAAAGGGGATTGTTTTTTTTTATATTTCTGCAGTGGGTTTTTTTATACAAGTTATTAGTTTTCGCAATAAGTTTTCGACTCTAAGCCATCGAATTGTGAATGTTGCCGAGAGTGCAACATTAACCATCTACAGCTATATCTTGTTGTCCCTACGCAGGTCATGTACATGTACTATTTGCTGGGGTACCGGTTGCTAGGGCAGCAGGAAGATCTCCAGTGCCAGTCTTCAGCAGAACGTGACGACAAGTGGCGCAACTCTGCCCATTTCGTCAAGGGCAACCTCTTCAAGTACATCCCTGAACGGGTGCTGGTCCAGGTCTGTCTGCCTGTCTGTCTTTGTGACTATCTGTGTGGAAAACAAGACTGCATGCTATATCATAAAATACATATTTTTTGTTAAAGCATGTTTGTTGTGTTGTTTTGTGTGTAGGGGAAGACGGGGTAAAAAGCGCATGGGCGGGTAAGAAGCCCACCCCAATTATCTCATGAAATAAAGAAAATTTCAGTCAAATTTGCCCATGAGACGAATGCTAGACATTAACGCTCGTCTCATGGGCAAAATGAGACTGAAATTTGCTTCATTTCATGAGATAATTGGGGTGGGCTTCTTACCCGCCCATGCGCTTTTTACCCCGTCTTCCCCTACAAATAAACATCTACAGCTCAAATCTTGATTCTACATTTTAGGGCTTATTGTCAGCAAAATAAAACAAACCTTATAGTAATGCGTTAATTGATACAAACTAGCAAGAGAAACATATTGGCTTACAATAAGAAATATGTTGATGTGGGAGCTCATTTTACGATGTGGTCAAGCTTATGAATGTTTTGGTGTAGATCTGCTGTTGTGTTAAAGTTTTTATCTTACGGTTATCTATAGTTCCGTTCTCCACAAGTATTATGTGTGCATCGTAGCCAAAGCTCAAGCAATCAAAACTCAAACATCAGTTTACTTTATGAGTGTTATGGCTTCACAGTGAATGGATAATATTATCTGTGCAGGCGGAAAGCACGTATATTCTAGCACTGGATGGTGACGTGGACTTCAACCCGCATGCAGAGCCGCAGAGCCGTGGATAAAATGAAGAGAAACAAGCAAGCAAAACTCAAATTTGCCTGATGAGCTTGATCGCATCATGGAGTGATTGGATAAACCAATTCTGTATTGATTTGCAGGCGGAGAACGCCTACATTCCGACACTGGATGGTGACATGGACTTCAAGCCGCACGCGGTGCATCAGTTATAGCAGATAGGATGAAGTGGAAAAAGCAAGCAAAACCCAAATTTGCCTTTTGAGTGTGATGGCATCATGGAGTGATTGAATAAACCTATTTTCTATTTGTAGGCAGAAACTGAACACGTACATTCCGGCACTGGATCCGGGTGACGTGGACTTCAAGCCTCACGCAGTGCAGCTGCTGGTGGACAGGATGAAGAAGAGCATGTGATGGCATCATGGACTGATTGGATAAACCTCTTCTCCTATTTGCAGGCGGAGAACACGTACATTCTGGCACTGGACGGTGACGTGGACTTCAAGCCTCACGCAGTGCAGCTGCTGGTGGACAGGATGAAGAGGAGCATGTGATGGCATCATGGACTGATTGGATAAATTGGATATTTGCAGGCGGAGAACACGTACATTCTGGCACTGGACGGTGACGTGGACTTCAAGCCTCACGCGGTGCAGCTGCTGGTGGACAGGATGAAGAGGAGCATGTGATGGCATCATGGACTGATTGGATAAATTGGATATTTGCAGGCGGAGAACACGTACATTCTGGCACTGGACGGTGACGTGGACTTCAAGCCTCACGCGGTGCAGCTGTTAGTGGACAGGATGAAGAAGAGCAAGAAGGTGGGAGCCGCCTGTGGACGTATTCACCCTGTGGGATCAGGTCAGACATTTTCTTATTACCTACTTCACACTCTCAGTGAGGATAGTCTGATGTCCAATCCTCTGAAAACCGTGGTAAAAGGGCTATCTGGGCCCTAGACTGAAGAGGGACAACACTGAAATGAGTTCCCAACACCACCAGAAAGGCTTAATATAGTGAGAAATCACTTTAACCCTTTCACCGCCAAAGTCGCATTTTAGCACCACAGTGATTTAACATCTATGTCACTAAAAGGCATCAAATTGGGGTCTATTATCCAAAGACCCTATTGTCTTAGTTTTGGGAAGTAAGGATAGACCTTATTTTATGCACGTCACAGAAGAATCCCCAATATTACAGATGGATTTTGTTCTCTACCCAGGTAAATTTAATGGACATAATTGGCTGAAATATGGCTGGCGGTGAAAGGGTTAAAATGCTATTTAACACAAAGGATAACACTCAATAAAAAAGCAAAACCTCTGACAAGAGAAGCCAATCCTCTGTCAGAAATTCTTAATCCTCTGAAATCTTCTGATCCTCTGACAATTCTGATGCCTGATACTACTCCTTGCCGACACGAAAGGGCTATAATTTTATACCCGAACTGCCGATGCCTCTGGTGACGAGTCAGGAGCAGATAATTTTATGTGGCCACATATATACTACTAGTTCCTGACAGGCAAAAGGGCGATAATCTTAAGTAGAGAGGCGTTCGCATCTCAGGTCAAGAGACAGGGGCAGAGAATTTTCGGTATAAAGCCTCATTGCACACACACACACATGCGCGCGTACACTCACACACGCACACAAGCGCGCGCGTACACACACGCATCACACACCCACACCCACACACGCACCACACACCCACATACGCACGCACACGCACACACACATTCTCACTCACACACACACACACACTGCTGCACAAACTAATAAGATGTAAACTTCACACTCTTGTTGAAAATGTTTTGCGATATTAATATCATGGTAGCAAAGGAAATTGTGCGGTCAGATCCCACGATGTGCAACTTACCAGCTAGATTTCATGATGTCGTAAGCCCGTGTTATTTAGATTCAGGGAACTATATCGTCCACTACCAGAATTTAAAGACACACTGACCCGCCACGATTAAGTCCCTTGGGTGTTTATTTCTGGGTAGCTGTGACCCACATACAAATGCCCCCAACTTGAAATTGAGGCTGCTCTTTAAAACGATGTTTCGTTTTGAATTTGAGGGACATTTGCATGGGAGTCAAACCTGGTCGAAACAAGATGGTGATTAGTGTCCAATCGGTCAGAGACCCTTATGGAAGGTAAAAGCAAGATTTCTTACCAGCTATAAGAGGGAAAACACGTGAAACCCGGGATTTGACTCGTGATCTGGTGGGTCTTTAAAGGGACACCCTGACGGATGAGTTTTTGCAAGAAACGCGTCGAGATCACCAGAAAGACAGCCTTTTCAAGGATCGGAACACTCGCTTTGCTCTGGCTACCTAGAAATTAAACCGTCAAAACGGCGATTCCTCCTTGGTGGAGATGCCGGATAGAGTAGCCATTTTGGATGGGGTGGGTGAAGGTCACTCATTGGGGTTGAACCGGTGTGGGGGTTTTCTGTAGTGCAGTAAACAAAAATTGGAGCTATTTCCTTTGTTGTGAGCGAAACTCCTTTAGATAAACTGTATAAAAACATTTAAAAAATAAAAACAAAAAGGCTTGTATTGCGAAAATTTCGTGCAAACGATTTGGCGATCATTAGAAAAGAGACTGCACGCGCCTTCTCTTTGAGTGAAATAATTTGACTTCCAGTACCTCCGCCGAGGAGTAATCGCTGATTTGACGGTTTGATTTCTAGGAAAACCGGAGTGTGTTGCAATCTCTGTCAGTAAAGGGTGTTTTCCTGGTGATCTCGACGTGTTTCTTACAAAAAGTAATCCGTCAGGGTGCCCCTTTAAACTATGGTTCATTATGCATAATTATATATATACATGTTCAGGGCCCATGGTGTGGTACCAGAAGTTCGAATACGCGGTGGGCCACTGGCTGCAGAAGGCTGCGGAGCATATGCTGGGCTGCGTCCTGTGCAGCCCTGGCTGCTTCTCCCTGTTCCGGGGCTCCTCCCTGATGGACGACAACGTCATGAGGACCTACGCCACCCGGTCCACAGAGGCCAGGCACTACCTGCAGTACGATCAGGGTGTGTAGTAGTAGGGGTGGGTGGGGAGGGAGTTGGGTGGTGGTATGTGTGTGGGTGGTGTGGGTGGGTGTTGGGGGCGGGGGGTGGGGGGTGGGTTCTTCTTCTTCTTCAAGTTCTGTTCAGGGTCTACGGTCAAGATTGTTGACCATTCTTGCTCCTTTGGAGAAAAAAGAGAGAGAGAGAGAGAGAGAGAGAGAGAGAGAGAGAGAGAGAGAGAGAGAGAGAGAGAGAGAGAGAGAGAGAGAGTGTGTGTGTGTGTGTGGGGGGGGGGGGTCGTGTGTGTAACTGTTTGTTAGTGTTGGTGTGTGTGTGTGTGTGTGTGTGTGTGTGTGTGTGTGTGTGTGTGTGTGTGTGTGTGTGTGTGTGTGTGTGTGTGTCATTCATTCAATTAACGTCTATCCACTACTCGTGATATTAGACGGGGGAAAAAAGAAAAAAAAGAGTTGTTGTTTTTTAAAGTGTTAATGTATGTATAGTGTGTGCGTGTATTTGAGTGTGTGTATGTGTGCATGCACGTGTGTATGCATGAGAAAGTGTATGCATGTGTGTGTTGTGTGCGTGTGTGTGCGCGCATGTGTGTGTGTGTGTCTGACACAGAGAGAAAGAAAAAAGACAGCTCTACAGACAGACAGACAGGCACATAGGTACACGATTAGGCTTCCTTGACCAGACACCAACTTCCATAACCATACAAATAATACAAACCGACAGTTTTAACACGGAATGAACGTAACTAGCACACACACACACCTTCACTTAAAACGCTCACACCGCCCCCACACCCCCACCCCAGGCGAGGACCGGTGGCTGAGCACGCTGCTGCTGCAGCAGGGTTACCGCGTGGAGTACTGCGCCGCCTCCGACGCCCAGACCCACGCCCCGGAGCGCTTCCAGGAGTTCTTCAACCAGCGCCGGCGCTGGATCCCCTCCACCCTGGCCAACATCATGGACCTGCTGCAGAGCTACCGCACCACCGTCAGCATCAACGACAACATCTCCTACCTGTACATGTGCTACCAGGGCCTGCTGATGATCTCCACCGTGCTGGGGCCCTCCACCATCCTGCTCATGATGGCCGGGGCTTTCAACGCGGTCATGCGGCTCTCGCTGTGGCAGAGCTACATGCTCTCCATCTGCCCTGTGGTCGTCTACCTCGTGGTCTGCTTCCTGGCCAAGCCCCAGGTCCAGCTCAACTTGGCCGCCGTCCTCAGCGCGGTCTACTCCCTGCTGATGATGGCGGTGATCGTGGGCACGGTCGTGCAGGTGGCCGAGGACACGGTCGTCTCCCCGAACGCCATCTTCCTCTTCCTCCTCGTGGCCATCTTCATCGTCTCCGCCTGCTTCCACCCGCAGGAGTTCCTCTGCCTGCTGGGCGGCACGCTCTACTTTCTGTGCATCCCGGCCGGCTACGTTCTGCTGATGGTCTACGGGATGTGCAACCTGCACGTGGTGTCCTGGGGCACCCGCGAGATGGCCGCGCGCGTGCAGAAGGCTCAGGAACAGCGCGGCCCTCACGGAGGAGTAGGGGGCGCGGAGGGCACGCAGGGCTGGGTGGCCTGGATGCAGAGGCAGGAGGAGGAGAGCGCTTGCTGCGGGCGTTTTTTCAAAGCGCTGCGGAGGCTGTGCGGGCACCGCTCTCCTGACATCAACACGGAGATCCTCAAGCAGGTGCGATTGTTGGTGTCTTTTTTGTATCAGTGTCGTAACCCTTTCACCGCCAATGTCGCATGTATGCACCACAATGGTTTAACACCGATGTCACTAAAAGGCATCAAATCAGGGTCTGTTATCAGAGGACCCTATTTTCTTAATTTGGAGAGGTAAGGATAGGCCTAATGTTGTACATGTCACAGAGGAATTCCCAATATTGCAGATAATATTTTTGTTCTACCCAGTTAAGCTTAATGGCATTTTGGGGCTGAAAAATGGCTGGTGGGGAAAGGGTTAATGTGTTGTGGTTTTTGCATGTTGTTGTTGCCTTGATTTGTTTTGTCGGTGTCTTAATGTCCCCCACTGGTGTGTGTTTTTGTTGTTACATTATTTGTTTTATCAGTGTCTTTCTGCACATTTTGTTTTATCAGTGTATTTCTGTCTCATGTTTTTTTTACATTCTTTATGCAAATGAGTGTCTTTCTGTCTCGTGCTTTTTGCATTCTTTATGCAAATTTTGTTTGATCAGTGCCTTTCTGTCTTGTGATTTTTTCATTGTTTATGCAAATTTTGTTTTTATCAGTGTCTTTCTGTATCATGTTTTTTGCATTGTTTATGCAAATTTTGTTTGATCAGTGTCTTTCTGTCTTGTGATTTTTGCATTGTTTATGCAAATTTTGTTTTATCAGTGTCTTTCTGTCTCGTGATTTTTTTGCATTGTTTATGCAAATGTTGTTTTTATCAGTGTCTTTCTGTCTCGTGGTTTTTGCATTGTTTATGCAAATGTTGTTTTTATCAGTGTCTTTCTGTCTCGTGTTTTTTTGCATTGTTTATGCAAATGTTGTTTTTATCAGTGTATTTCTGTCTCGTGTTTTTTTTGCATTGTTTATGCAAATTTTGTTTTTATCAGTGTCTTTCTGTCTCGTGGTTTTTGCATTGTTTATGCAAATGTTGTTTTTATCAGTGTCTTTCTGTCTCGTGTTTTTTGGCATTGTTTATGCAAATTTTGTTTTATCAGTGTCTTTCTGTCTCATGTTTTTAAGTGTATTTCTGTCTCGTGGTTTTTGCATTGTTTATGCACATTTTGTTTTATCAGTGTCTTTCTGTTTCGTGGTTTTGGCATATTGTTGTTGAATTTATTTTGTTTAAAATCATGTTGTCTGCATTTTCAGGGGCGTTGTTTACCAATATTTTGCTCAAGTTATGGTCACGTTCCATTTTGTTTGCCAATATAATTATGAAGGAAGCAGTAATACATATAAGGCCTACTGTTAAGTGATGTCTGAGCGGGACACCAGTGAGCTTGTTAAGGTATTTTAATTTCATTTGTTCACCCTTCCACAGTGACCTGTTCCGGATTCCTAAAGATAGAAACAGCTTTTGTTTTCCTTGCTCATGAAACAGATTTATCATGTGTATGTGTTCTTCAGTTTAACGTCCTTCCACTAAAAGCGATTCAGACAAAATTATATAGCTATGTGTTTTGGTGTTGTGTAAGTGGTGTGTTTGTCACTACATGTCTACAAGTAATCGAATAAGTAATAATATTATAATATATTCTTAAATGTCCCCTCACCCCCTCACCCTCAAAAGGAGATAAAACTACTCATTTTTAAACAGATGTATCGTGTGCGTAATAAGATGCACATACTTTTGCACAAGGAAAGCCGGTAGTAATAAACCTATAATATTTGAGACTTTTTTTAAGGAATGCAGTCACTATCAATATTTAATAAATAAACATTATCTTCCAGCTTCTACTGTCGAGAGACTAAAGAGAAGAAGACTGTCCGTAAAGCCTACATCTTGTAGCCTGTCAGGAGTTAGACCTATGCAACGCACACTGTTAATTTTAAAAAAATACCATTAAACTTACCTGGGTAGAGAAAAGATTGTATCTGCAATACTGGGGATTCCTCTGTGACATGCATAAAATAGGGTCTATCCTTACCTCCCAAAATTAAGAACATAAGGTCACTGGATACCAGACCCTCATTTGATGCCTTTTAGTAACATGGGTATTAATTAACCCCTTGGCTGCCACCAACGTATCACGTACTGACCTGATGACATCACTGATGATGCTATCAAATGAAGAGGAATAACCCTGATATGCTGGCTTTTGCTCTAACACAGTCAAGAGAGTTATATCCCCAGACCATTTTGCCAGATTGGCTCTATCAGTTGTCTTTTTTATGGCATGATTTGCCCAATGATTTTTTTCTTTATTTTTCTCTGGCAGTCAAGGGGTTAAATCATTGTGGTGCCAAGAGGCGACAGTGGCGATGAAAGGGTTAAATCCGAAATGCAGAGAGCTTTGCTAAAAACGTATTCCACGCGAGCTGTCGTAAGAGTTGCTATATATGCCTACTTTCAAAGGGGAAGAGGGTATGCATACCAAAAGGTAGCGAATCTACATCGCTGATTAAAATGTGCACATTTTCTCCATTTTAGAATTAGTAGCCTATGAAAAAAGTATCATCAGGAATCGAGTTTTCTGCCCACAGAGAAGAGATAAGCTAAACTACTTATGACTTATGTTGCCACCCTCCATTGAACCAAAAAGCCTAACATTAATATCACAAAGAGTGATTTCTTCGCAGCCTACCAACCTTGCAAAGAATGAGGCCAACGTATACTCTCTCTCTCTTCCCACCTGGAAGGTGAACAGGTGGAAGGTGGGAAGTGTTAAGCATGGTAACAATAGGCAGCAAGTGAGTTCACAATGATCCCCAGCTGTAGTGTAGGCGAAAGAGTGGGAGTAAAACAAACCGGCTTCACTCAGCTACGGAGTAATCACTCTTTGTATATTCAGGCTTTTTGATTGAACCCACAAACTGACCATCACCTGTAGTGTAGGCGAAAGGGTGGGAGTAAATTATTTTTTTAAAAACGGCTTCACTCAGCTACGGAGTAATCACTCTTTATAGAGGAAGACGGGGTAAAAAGCCCATGGGCGGGTAAGAAGCCCACCCCAATTATCTCATGAAATGAAGCAAATTTCAGTGTCATTTTGCCCATGAGACGAGCGTTAATGTCTAGCATTCGTCTCATGGGCAAATTTGACTGAAATGTTCTTTATTTCATGAGATAATTGGGGTGGGCTTCTTACCCGCCCATGCGCTTTTTACCCCGTCTTCCCCTATTAATTAAATCATTGTGGTGCCAAGAGGCGAAGGTGGCGATGAAAGGGTTAAATCCGAAATGCAGAGAGCTTTGCTAAAAACGTATTCCACGCGAGCTGTCGTAAGAGTTGCTATATATGCCTACTTTCAAAGGGGAAGAGGGAATGCATGCCAAAATGTAGCGAATCTACATCGCTGATTAAAATGTGCACATTTTCTCCATTTTAGAATTAGTATGAAAAAAGTATCATCAGGAATCGAGTTTTCTGCCTACAGAGAAGAGATAAGCTAAACTACTTATGACTTATGTTGCCACCCTCCATTGAACCAAAAAGCCTAACATTAATATCACAAAGAGTGATTTCTTCGCAGCCTACCAACCTTGCAAAGAATGAGGCCAACGTATACTCTCTCTCTTCCCACCTGGAAGGTGAACAGGTGGAAGGTGGGAAGTGTTAAGCATGGTAACAATAGGCAGCAAGTGAGTTCACAATGATCCCCAGCTGTAGTGTAGGCGAAAGAGTGGGAGTAAAACAAACCGGCTTCACTCAGCTACGGAGTAATCACTCTTTGTATATTCAGGCTTTTTGATTGAACCCACAAACTGACCATCACCTGTAGTGTAGGTGAAAGGGTGGTAGTAAATTAAATTTTAAAAAACGGCTTCACTCAGCTATACGGAGTAATCACTCTTTGTATATTCAGGCTTTTTGATTGAACCCACAAACTGACCATCACCTGTAGTGTAGGCGAAAGTGTTGGAGTAAATTTTAAGAAAAACCGGTTTCACTCAGCTACGGAGTAATCACTCTTTGTATATTCAGGCTTTTCTGGACTTTTTGATTGAACCCACAAACTGACCATCACCTGTAGTGTAGGCGAAAGTGTTGGAGTAAATAAAATTAAAAAAACGGCTTCACTCAGCTATACGGAGTAATCACTCTTTGTATATTCAGGCTTTTTGATTGAACCCACAAACTGACCATCACCTGTAGTGTAGGCGAAAGTGTTGGAGTAAATTTTAAGAAAAACCGGTTTCACTCAGCTACGGAGTAATCACTCTTTGTATATTCAGGCTTTTTGATTGAACCCACAAACTGACCATCACCTGTAGTGTAGGCGAAAGTGTTGGAGTAAATAAAATTAAAAAAACGGCTTCACTCAGCTATACGGAGTAATCACTCTTTGTATATTCAGGCTTTTCTTTTATTGAACCCACAAACTGACCATCACCTGTAGTGTAGCCGAAAGGGTGGGAGTAAAAAATAATTTTTAAACGGCTTCACTCAGCTACGGAGTAATCACTCTTTATAGGGGAAGACGGGGTAAAAAGCCCATGGGCGGGTAAGAAGCCCATGCCAATTATCTCATGAAATAAAGCAAATTTCAGTCACATTTTGCCCATGTTACGAGTGTTAATGTTTAGCATTCGTCTCATGGGCAAATTTGACTGAAATTTATTTCATGAGATAATTGTTTGAGCGCCTTGTATAAGCTTTAAGCTTGGTGTGCTTCATTTGTTTATGTTGCTGCTTTACTCTAGATCTGTGTTACTCAATACAAAAAATTCGCTTAAACCAGATAATTGGCATGGGCTTCTTACCCGTCCATGGGCTTTTTACCCCGTCTTCCCCTATATTCAGGCTTTTTTATCGAACCCACAAACTGACCATCACCACTACTATAATTATGATGGGCAGGTGATGGAGAAGCTGGACAAGGTGGAGTCCGGCCTGAGGACAGTGGCCAGCGGCAGCAACAGCAGCGGTGGCGGGGGAGGGGGAGGGGGAGGGGCCTTCCACTACCACCGCCGGCGATCCTCCTCCCGCTCGCACCACTCGCGCCGCTCCACCACCACCACCACCAACCACATCGAGGAGGAGGAGGAGGAGGAGGCGCGCCACGGCGACGAGTCCTCCACCAGCACCTCGGAGGCCGAAGAGTGCGGCCTGCTGGAGGACGAGAGAGACGAGCTCATCAACCCCAGGTAATGAGGACAACAAAAACAAAAAAGAGCGTGAAAACGCTACACGAAGCTGCTGCGCGGCAGTGTTTTTGGCGCCAGTGACCCCCCCCCCCCCCCCACCCCCCCCCCACCGTGGGGATACCGGGGGTCTTTCGTACAAATAGTTCCTCCACCTTCTGGACGCTCTGTGCTTGTAACTTCCTCTAATCTGTCACTCTCTTTGACTCTTCCTTTTTCCCTTTGCTTACTGTCCTCTACTATCTTTCTATCTTACTGGTCCATTCTCCTGCCTTTTTTCTCTAAATTCTTACGAATATTTCTTCTGCCGAAGTCGGACATGCTGGGCCTAGCTATTTCTTAGTTAGGCGCATAACGCATCTACGCTCATGTGACAGGAAACTGTCTGAGCGAACGACGGAGAAGAAGAAGAAAGAAGGCGCCAGTGACCTTGACCTTTGACCAATGACCTTCATGTTCGAACTTGGCCTAGATACCTTAGCACCTATCCGGGCGTGCGAAATTTCAACCTCCTACGCCCCTCTGTTCAAACGCTATCGTGGTAACATACATCTTCTTCTTTCTCTTCCCAACCACCATCATCAAGTTGATGGTTCTGTTGGCATAGAACGTGGGGACTTTTGGTCAGGCAGAAACTGTCGATAAAAACATTGCCGCCCGGGATGTTCGGCGTTGATATGGAAGCCAATTTTGGGATGGAGGGTTTTTGATTGGGGGGTGGGGGGGGGGGGGGGGGGTTGTAGGGAAGGGGGGGGGGTGCGTTGTTTCTTAGATCCGGGATTTGAAGCCCTGCACTGAGGCTGATGTTACTGCTTCAGGGGGTAGGAAGTTCCAATCTCCGATTGTCCGGGGGAAGGAGAACTTTCTATAACTTGTCTTGCAGGAGGGAAGGCCTAAATATACATAGATCGATAGATAGTTAGCCAGGAAGAAACGGACATGCGAATAGCGGTGAAAACCTTAAGCAGCTTTTGCTTTGTGGCTGCTTAAGAGTGAATAAAATAATTATGATGTCATTGCTGTTGGAACCGCCTGGCTATCCCGGTAGTTATGCTCGTATTTAATACAAGCAATTTTGTACCCGGCTTCGCCTGGGAATCTCTCTCTCACATACACACACAGATAGATCAAGGGGAGAAACCTCTGCAAAGAAACCAACCCGAACCAATAGAGTTACTTCCCTTTGTTTCCGGACAAACATCCGTGGAGCTCTACTGCTTTATTAAGATAGAAGAAGGCTATATATATATATATATATATATATATATATATATATATATATATATATATATGGCTGGTACCCACGTGTCGTCATATCCGGCCACAAGGAGCGTGCCATATTATGGGAGACCGCCATCTTAGTCAGTAACTTTGTTTGAAAAATGCCAGATCGATGCTGTTTACACACAAATCTGACTAAGATGGCGACACTTCCGTTGGATGCGCACGCAGGTGGGGGGGAGCCATAGGCCAAAAGGTTCCTCAATGATTCAGACCATCATGAGAATGAAAATACTAGAAAGGTTCAGACCACCATGAGAATGAAAATACTAGAAAGGTTCCTCGATCAATGGTTCAGACCACCATGAGAATGAAAATACTAGAAAGGTTCAGACCACCATGAGAATGAAAATACTAGAAAGGTTTCTTAGTGGTTCAGACCATGAGAATGAAAATACTAGAAAGGTTCAGACCACCATGAGAATGAAAATACTAGAAAGGTTCAGACCACAATGAGAATGAAATACTAGAAAGGTTTCTTAGTGGTTCAGACCACGAGAATGAAAATACTAGAAAGGTTCAGACCACCATGAGAATGAAAATACTAGAAAGGTTCAGACCACCATGAGAATGAAAATACTAGAAAGGTTCAGACCACCATGAGAATGAAAATACTAGAAAGGTTCAGACCACCATGAGAATGAAAATACTAGAAAGGTTCAGACCACCATGAGAATGAAAATACTAGAAAGGTTTCTCAGTGGTTCAGACCACCATGAGAATGAAAATACTAGAAAGGTTCAGACCACCATGAGAATGAAAATACTAGAAAGGTTCAGACCACCATGAGAATGAAAATACTAGAAAGGTTCAGACCACCATGAGAAAGAAAATACTAGAAAGGTTCAGACCACCATGAGAATGAAAATACTAGAAAGGTTTCTCAGTGGTTCAGACCACCATGAGAATGAAAATACTAGAAAGGTTCAGACCACCATGAGAATGAAAATACTAGAAAGGTTCAGACCACCATGAGAATGAAAATACTAGAAAGGTTCAGACCACCATGAGAATGAAAATACTAGAAAGGTTCAGACCACCATGAGAATGAAAATACTAGAAAGGTTTCTTAGTGGTTCAGACCACCATGAGAATGAAAATACTAGAAAGGTTCAGACCACCATGAGAATGAAAATACTAGAAAGGTTCAGACCACCATGAGAATGAAAATACTAGAAAGGTTCAGACCACCATGAGAATGAAAATACTAGAAAGGTTCAGACCACCATGAGAAAGAAAATACTAGAAAGGTTCAGACCACCATGAGAATGAAAATACTAGAAAGGTTCAGACCACCATGAGAATGAAAATACTAGAAAGGTTCACACCACCATGAGAATGAAAATACTAGAAAGGTTCAGACCATCATGAGAATGAAAATACTAGAAAGGCTCCTCAATGGTTCAAACCATCGTGACAACAAGCAAACAAAACAAGTCATTGAGGCTAGCAAGACAGTTAGTAAGCAGATGGATGAACAAGCTACCAGACACGGATAAACAAACCAATAAAATCTGTGCTAGAACTTAACATAGTTTACGTTTTTGTGGGTTTTTTTAAACAGGTGGCTGGAAGACCCCAGGCTGAAGAACGGGGATGTGCAGTACCTGTCCATGTGGGAGATCGAGTTCTGGCAGCGCTGCATCGCCAAGTACCTGCACCCCATCAGCGCCGACAAGGTCCACGAGGCCAAGATGGCCGCCGACCTCAAGTCCATGCGCAACAACGTGGCCTTCGCCTTCTTCATGCTGAACGCCTTCTGGATCATCATCATCTTCATGATGCAGAGTGTCAAGGACAAGATCAGTCTCCAGATCCCCAGGCCCAGCGGGGACCCCCTGCCCATCGAGCCTCTCGGGCTGGTCTTCCTCGTCGTCTTCGCCTTCATCCTGCTGGTGCAGTTCTTCGCTATGTTGCGCCACCGCTGGGGCACTCTGCTGCACATCCTAGCCTCCACGCCTATCGGCAGGTGCAAGAAGAAGTACGACCACAAGAAGGCGATCCGCGACGCCGTGGAATACGCCCGCATGCTGCAAAGACTGCGGGGCATTGATGAAGATCTAACAGATCAGGATTTCTACTACATGAGCTCCTCTGAAGGCAGGTCATCTACCCAGCTGTACAGCCCGGACATGACGGTGGGCAGTGGTGTGACGAGGGCTTACGACAGCGATGCGCCAGTTGCTTCCAACGCTGACCTGCACTATTCCACCATCTACCACAACGAAGGGTTCCAGCAGTCCGTGCCAGACCTCACCTGCCCGGACATTGTCGAGGAACGAAGTAAGAGTCGAAGAAACCGCCGGCACCGCTCCTCGCCCTTGGATAAGAACAATACCCTTCGGCGCGTTTTCGTTCGGCGATACACCAAACTGTTACGTCAGCATTCAGCGGACGTCGGTGGTGAGAACACGATCAATCAGTTCTTGAACGACACGGCACACAGGACTCGCGGTGCCTCCCAGGGGGCTCGCCCCCACCGCCAGACTACAGAAGAGTTGGTGAATCATTTTAACGAATTTAACAGATGATTTTTACAGGATTTTAGATGTGTGTGAAGCGTTAATGAAACTGATACCGCCAATTTTTTGGGTCGAGAATGCCAATGCAAATGATATCGCTCATGTTCAAGAAATCAATCTATCAGTCAAAGAAAATATTGAACCCATGTTCTAAATGAAATGAAAAGTATGGATGCTGAAATAAAAGATAGCAAGCTTTTAAAATGAACTACGTCTTGGTTTGAGCGATCCTCAAATCTAGTTTATGCCTATAATATAATATGCAGTGTGTGTGTGTATGTGTGTGCGTGTGTCCATCCTCCAGACTTCTTTCTCCAAAACAATCTTCCAATTTTCTACTTTTGAGCTCCTCCAAAATCGGAATGCTTCGGCTGAATGCAGCGGGGAAACCAGTGAAAACTGAAAACCAGACACATATGCATTGGTGCTCCTGGGAAATTTTAAAAAATCCTGCAAGGGTGCGGCTCCAGCGGAGTGCAGCGCGCACACACAATTTACTGCTTTTATTCCACCCCTCTAGACTAGTACAAGTGCTACATTCCTTTGAATATGGCAAATGCTTATATATGCCCTTTTTATTGTACAAATGTGTGTGTGTGTATAAGAAAATCGTTGCTTCTCAAATTCTCATTATCTGGCAACGCCAGCTCTAAGCAATTTAAAAATCCTGGAATTCAGGACATCCTGTGAGGAGCATCCATGCATACGTACCTAACCCTTTATGGCCATATGTCCTGGGAGCGCAGAAGAAGAATTACTTGCAAGGCTGTTATCCTCCATAGCTCACAGTGAATCCTAATGAGCATGTTTTGCATGACTTGTTACTGTCACATAGTACGCCAAGTCAATTCCCAAAATCTGATCAAACCTTTCTACGAATGTCATGTCACTGTGCCATAAGAGATTGATGCTTTTAACCAAAAATTAAAATGTGTGTTCGTTAAAATGTGTCAATAAGAGGAGAATGCTTTTTATTAAAATATGTAATTCCTATCCAATGCTTTCATGCTGCATTTGAAAGAATACTGTGCATGCTAGGTACCCTACATGAAACCATATTGCTGTAATGGATTGTATTTGACAATGTTTTTGGTTATGGTAAGGATGATGTTAACATTTTGCTTTGTTTGGAGTTCATTTGCCTTTTCATATAGAGCGATTTGGATTATTACCAAATAATTTA